>CAXFZQ010000291.1:0-138102 GCA_964007375.1 Ophion obscuratus | reverse complement strand
TAGTCCTCTCTCGGAAGGATGTGGCCAAAAATAAAATAAAGTAAAAACGCAAATAAAAAAAAATTAAAAATAAAAATAAAAATGAAAATAAAAATATACAAAAATAACATAAAATAAAATAAAAAGAGAGAGAGAGAGAGAGAGAGAGAGAGAGAGAGAGAGCCTTCAAAATGGCCACGACGTGGAAGGTGGTCGTCTGGCATTCAATAAATTCTCAATTCTTAAATATTATTTACTTTGACATATTAAATAATATTGTTTTAACTTACGTGGTCCTCTTGTCCCGAGATTCTCCACTTTTTTGATAGACTCTCCCGTCTTTAATTTTTCCGTTTGAGGGACGCGCCTCTGCGTTCTGCGTGCGCCATGCATTTCCAAATATTCGCAATGCAACACAACAGAACACACTCGCGGGAACATTATAAAACGGAAATTTTACGACACACGACACGTACAATTGACCGAAACCCAACGAAAATATATACAATAATAATAACTTAATATTAATGGAAACCAAAAAAACAAACACTGGAAGTTACGAATAAGAATAAAAGTGACAGCTAATTAATGTAAATTAATGATAAGATCAATGAAAAATAAAAGAAATATAATAATTTATAAAAAGCGAAGAAATAAGATAAAAAAGCGAATAATCAAAAGCACGTAATCCACAGGAACCCGTGAAAACCGTGTTCACTCGTCACTGTCGCAGCTACGAATGACGCTCAGGACGAGAAAATAAAGGATTTGCCAATCGCCTATATGTGGGAAAAGGCCGAGCCCGCGGTACGCGGGATACGGAAACAAAAAACATGCTCTTCTTATTGTACATATAAAAACGAACGGAACCTCCTATAAGCTGTGGTGTCTATGTGCCCGTGGTGGAAAATAAGGAAGCGACGAATCGTAATCATTGAAATCGAGTCGAAGAGAAGCGAAAAACGAAACGCTTGTTTTAAGCAAGCAATACTGGTTTCCTTGAAATATTATTTATCTGTAAAAAATATTTTCTTCGAGAAATACATACATTTATCGGCGTGTGGTCGAAAAAATAGTAGAGGAAAATAGTCCAGTCAAAAGCGGCCAAAGTCGAAAATGTTTGCGACCGCTTAGTGAAACATGTATTCCTATGTTAATCGACCCGGGCAATCCGAATTTCTAAGAATTTTAACTATTAACACTGAAGAAAAGGGTTAATAACCGAAAAATATGCATTATTTCGAAAACGAAGATGAAATCGCAAAAAAGTTTCGAACAAAAGTTGTAGAATGGAAGATTTTACCCTGTAGGTGTATACGATTCTTTTCTCTATCTCCAATAGTTTAGCCGTAAATTGAAAAAAAAAAATTCACACCAATACTATAAACGCGCGCGTGACGACATCGAGAAGATTGAAGACCACTTGTACCTAACCGCCCCTTACTCTCACGCCGGCGCACTGCATGAGCTTGGGCCAACGGCCTCCGAAAGTCGAACGGGTATCTTCGGCAGCCTAGTATATATAGCTAAGCTGTCGGATTATGAAGACTCCGCTATCCGCTATATTTCCTTTCGCACGAAATCCATCGGAACTATGTTTTTCACCTGACAGCTCTCCGGCTCTTCGGCACGGGCTGAACCAGAAAATGAGCGATAGGAATTCTAGAAATACCGCTGTATATGAATTTTTAAATATATGTATCAATAAAACATTGATATACCAAAATATTAATTTTTTATTTATGATAAGGAGTATACATTAAGCCGTGACCCCAACCGTTTTTTATTTTCCTGATCTTCAATTAATATTTTAATTAACAATAAATTACATTTACTATCTTATTAATTTTAATCATTATATCAATCTTCTTTTTATTTTATACATGCATTACTCTTTCTGTAGGCTTATGGAAAAATTATCTTCAAAATTAACCTATTTTATAAAGTTTTAATAATAATAATATAATTAGTTTATTCATAACTTGTTTTATCTCCTCATTAAATCTATGAATGTTAAATAATTGAATTCTTTAACATTTTAAGTTAAAAAACTATTAATCTTCAAAATAAAAATTTACTTTTAAACGTTAATAATGTTATAGTAAAGAATCAATCTTTTAAATGAATTTACAATTTATTACTCAAAGAAACTTAAAATTTTCATTACCAATATATATTTAAATTTGCAATAATTTTTTTAACTAAAAATTCATTGTAGAATGATTTTTTTCGTAATAATTATAATGATATTGGAATTCTTTATTTTATTTTGGGAATATTATGCGGTATAATAGGATCTTCATTAAGTTTATCAATTCGTATAGAATTCGATAATCCTGGATACTTAATAATTATCAATTATATAATTCCATCATTACACGTCGTGCATTCATTATCATTTTTTAATAGTTATACCTATAATAATTGGAGGATTTGGCAATCGAATAATTTCTTTAATATTAGCATCTCCAGATACATAATTTCCACACATAAATCATTTGCGATCTTGACTTTTACCTCCTCCTATTAATTTATTAATTATGAGAAACCGCTCATTAAATTTATATCATGAAGGAATATCATTAGATATAGCAACTTTCTCTCTTAATCTCACAGGATTGTTCTCAATTGTAGGAGCAATTACTTTTATTACCGCAATCATAAATATAAAAAAATGTTATATTGTTATTTGTTAAATGTTTTTTAACAAATTATTGTATTTTCACGATTGATATATTTTTTTCAACAAATTATTGTATTTTCATGATTAATATTTTTTTACTTGCACAGCCTTTTTGGCTTTTTACAAGGCTCCACTACTTATATGTCCACCACTCTACCCTTGTTCTTTCTCTTCAGCATCCCCTCCCCATTCCTTTGCGGCCGCAGCCTACTTCCTCGTCCGTATCGTATTCACCATGCATATCTCATGTTTTCGTCAGTCATGGGCATAGGGAAACTACCGAAAGCCTATATCGATACAGTCGGTCCCAAGTTCGCTCCCAGTTACGAAAATAATCGCCTTTTGCCGAGAAAATGTCGAAGAATAACATTTCCTGACGAAAGTACGCGACTGAGATTCCAACCCGCGACCCCCCGATCCACTGGCACGCAACGCTAAACGCCGAACCAACGCATCGGGTTTTTTTAAATGATTAATATTAATTACAACGATTTTATTATTACGAGCTGTTTCTGTATTGGCAGGGGTTAAGACTTTACTTTTAACAGACCGACATTTCAATACAATTTTTAATCCATCAGGTGGAGGAGATCCAATTCTATACCAACATTTATTTTGATGTTTTGGACATCCTGAAGTTTATATTTTAATTTTACCAGGAGTTGGTAATACCATATTATTTCCCATATTTGGATTTGGTAATACCATATACTTTCCCATGTTTGGTTTCCCATATAATTTTTAACCAAAATGAAAAAAAAGAACCTTTTTGTTCTATTCGTATAATTCATGCAATATTAACTATTGGATTTTTAGGATTCATTGCATGATCCCATCATATATATATAATTGACATAGATACTCGAGCTTATTACACTTTAGCAACTATACTGATTGCAATCCCTACAGGAATGAAAGTTTTTAGTTGATTAGCTAACATCTATGGATCAAAAATAAAATTTCATCCGTCAAACCTTTGCAGATTAGGATTTGTATTTTCATTTGTAATTGGAGGATTAACTGGAGTAATTGTAGGTAATTCATCAAGCGATATTACTTTACATGATATTTATTATATAGTAGCTCATTTTTATTATATGTTATCGCTGGGAGCTGTATTTGCTATTATAGGAGGTTTTATTTATCGATATCCATTAATAAATGGCCTAAGATTACATAAAAAATCATTAAAAATTCAATTGTATAGAATATTTTTCGAGTTAATTTAACTTTTTCCCCCAACGATTTCAGAGTCTAAATGGAATACCTCGACGATATTCTGATTATCCTGATGCATGTATAACTTAAAATATTTTTTCGTTTATAGGATCATTAATTTTAATATTAAAAATTATACCAGATGCTAATTCACCATTTACAGAAAACTTCAAGCAAATTTATGATCATTCATTAATAAAGTTATTGCTAATTACGATAATAATTATTTATATTATTTTTTCCCATTAATTAATAATTTGAATAATAAGTTTATTCAACAAAATCAAAATAGTGAAATTGTTTGAACATTAATTCGGATATTAATTTTTATTTATCTAGCAATTCCTTCATTAAACGTTTCATATTTAACAGATGACATTTATATATCAACTCTAACAATTAAATCTATTCGATATCAATGTTACTGAACTCATGAATATTCAGATTTCAATCAAATTAAATGTTATTTATTTATAATCAATAATAATGATATGAACGTAAATAATTTCCGTTTATTAGATGTTGATAATAATATAATTATTCCATATAAAAATCAAATTCGTATATTAATTAACTCTTCAGATGTAATTTATTCCTGAACTGCTCCATCATTAGGTGTGAAAATTGATTCCATCCCTGGCCGAAGTAAACAAACTTTAATTAACATAAATCTATCTCAATTATATTATGGACAATGTTCAAAAATGTGTGCTATAACTCATAGATTTATACCTATTGCAATTGAAAGAAGTAATCATGAAAATTTTATACAATGAGTTATTTCTTATCCATTTTCATTGGATGACTGAATTTAAAGTTTTGATCTCTTAAATGAATATATAGTAATTAAAGTTACCTCTAATGAAAGAAATGAGTTAAAATATAACATTAAAATGTCATTTTTAAATTAATAAAACTAATATTTTTTATATTCCACAATTATCACTATGCAATTGATTAACTTCAAATACAATTTGATTTAGATTGAAAAAATATTAATTCGTATAATAATAAAAATTCGAAAAAAATGTATGTTGAAATGATAAGAAATTTAATTATCTATTTTTTATTCTAATGCCAATTCAATAGTTGATTTAAATTGAAATTCTTCTATTTAAATTTTGTTATTATTTCAATATTATTTCGAATAGTTGATTGTCGATTAATTAATTTTTTAAATTTTATTTGAATAACTCTATTCAAACAATTAAAAATTATTCTGGTGAATAAATTTATTTGTTTTAATGTGATTTCTTTCACTATTTTATTTATATTAATTTTAATAAATCATTCTATATATTTTTCACAAGTCCCATATATTTTTCCAAGTTCAAGACATTTAATTTATTCAATTGATATTTCCCTCCCATTTTGATTTGGTTTAATAATTTTTCTTTGATTCAACAATACAAACTTTGCATTTACGCATGTAATCCCCGAAAAGACCCCCTTTCTTTTAATACCTTTTATAGTTTTAATTGAAACAACTAGAAATATTATTTGTCCTTTAACTTGATAAATTCGATGATCAGCAAATATATTTGCAGGATATTCACTTTTAACTTTAATAAAAGAATCAGCTATTTCATCAATAATAATTTTATGATATGTTATTATTTTAACACAAATTATTTTATTAACATTAGAATTTAGAGTTTCTATCATTCAATCTTATGTCTTTACGGTATTAAGAACTTTATACACAAAGAAAACAAATTATGTTAAAATCATTATTAAACAAAATTTCTCATAACCATCCTTTCCATATGGGCGTTTCGACTAATAGAATTTGACCTTTAAAAAAGGAAATTTTCTGTACGTCGTGTCAACGAAATGCTCTATTTCCGCTCTTTTTATTTCAGTGTACGAAATATTAGCAAGTAACGGATTTGTCATTTTCCATGCCCTACCTAACCCCCTCGAAGACACCCGATTGGTCCCGAGGACTCTCGAGCCGAGCTGCAGGTTGGCGCGCCGCGCCGGCGAGAGGGGCAGCCGCTAACGGCGAGAGGGGCAGCAGCTAACTAGGCTGCCGAAAATGCCCGATCAAAGGTTGGGGACCCCCGAACGAAGCGCGGTAGCGGCCGTGCGAGAGCGAGAGAGAGAGAAGTGGTACCAGCGATGCTCGTATCTCTGGATTTCGTCACGTCCATGTGCCTCGCGCGTTGATAGGATTGTGTGAATTTGTTTTTCAATTTTATGGCTAAGCTATTAGAGATGGAGAAAAAACACAGTATACACCTATGAGGTAAAATCTTCTATTCTACAACTTTTGTTCAAAATTTTTTTGCGATGTCTTTTTCGTTCTCGCAATAATGCATATTTTTCGATTTTTAACCCTTTTCTTCACTGTTAATAGTTGAAATTCCTAGAAATTCGCTAACCGCACTAACCGCACTAAGCGGTCGCAAAAATTGTCGAATTTGGCTACTTTTGACTGGACTAAAAGAGACCGTGTGATGAAGCACGAAAAGCGTTAGAAAAAGAAAGACCGCGCGAGACGTGAGAAAAACTAGTGGGAGAGAGAGTGAGCGTGAGGCGAGAGAAATCGTAGTGAGAGAGAGACAGCGCGAGGCGTGAGAAATGGTAGTGGAAGAGAAAGAGAGAGAGAGAGAGAGAGAGAGAGAGAGAGAGAGAGAGAGAGAGAGAGAGAGAGAGAGAGTGCGAGAGAGTGAGCGCGGCAAGAGCGACGGGTAGAGGGAAGGAGACAGCGCGAGGCGAGAGAAACGGTAGAGGAAGAGAGACAAAAACAATTTTGAAAAAGATTACAACGTTTGGCATACTATTAGCTACAATTATCAACATAAGGCACTAACACAAAAAATTAAGGGAGCAAGAAAAGTTGACCATTTTTTCGTGTTTTTCGAAAGGCTGTAACTTCATCAAAAATGGTCGAACAAAAAGAGGATTTTGAAGCTTGAAGTTTCTAGTTTTCAGTTCTGATGATGTTTTTTTTGTTGAGAATCACTGATTGCGAAGTCGGAAGAAATATCACGAGAAAAAATTTTTTGCAAATTTTTCCGTTTTTCAAAGTTCTGCACGGGTTTCGGAGATTTCTTTCGGATTTAACCAATATCGAGGTCATTGAGCCCATTCAATTCACTTCAATTTTCTTTTGAAACTCAAGAATTCCAATTTGTTTTTGGAACTCAGGTTGTGCGGGCATTCGACCGGCAGTTGTGGAAACGTGAATACACACTCTACAAGCTCTGATTATTATTATAGTGATTTTTTTTGCCTTCCGTTTAAAAAAAGTACAAACAACGATGTTTTCTTGGTTTTTATTTAATCCACCGCTACTTTGCAAATATTGCGATAAACACAAATGTTTATGGATGATCATTCACCTCAATATGTCCGCAAGAGCCATGCAAAATTCCAAATTGATCCGTTCATCGGTCTGTCTTGCCCGATTGACCAAAACTTGAAGAAAAAAAATTAAAGGAGCAAGTTTCCTCCTTCTCAGACATCATTTAATGATTATTTAGAGGAAAAAAAAACTTTTCATTACTTTTCGTACAATTGGGTATTGAGTACGCATTAAATGTTGAAAAAAAACCCTGAATTTGGCCTTAAAAACTTCTGTCATGTCATGTTACAATAATTGGCTTTAAAAACTTCTGTCATTAAATCAATAAGGGAAATGGGTTTAGAATTGAGAGTATCACTTACCTTATAAGACCTCAAAAGATTCACTTTTTAATATCCTTCTGAACTGACAACACTCAAACACTGTTTGTAGTTTCATTTTTTTCAATCGTCGATGTCAAGATGTATATGAGTCATACCACCGAATAATGCATGTAAATCCGGCCTCGAAAAATTAAACATTTTATTTGTTTGATCTTTCGACAAGTTATGTATAAAATGAAAAGTTCATCGAGTAAAAAAGGTCTTGTCAATCAATGAATACCTTTAATAACTTATAAAATATTTTTACCAGGTCATTTTTCCATCGGATTTAACTTGTTTAGAAATGCTTAAGGATGCATGCAGGAGACTTTTCGGATGAAAATTTTTTTAGATGAAAATGATTGTACTTCGTGATGTAATAAAAATCTTTGAGAGTGCAGCAACAATTGGCATGCATAAACAAAAATAATCAACATTAGTATCACTCAAAAGTTATTACCAAATTGTTTCGACAATTATTTATTTAATAACATAACGGTGATTCCTTGTTTTTCTTATACGAATTGTATGTGTTAATTTTTCTGAACGCTTATGAGTTATTTCAAAGTTTGTCTACCATTTTGAAATTCCGTTTTTCAAATGTTTAGAATGGCCGTATTTATGCATTTTGCAGCCTAGTGCATTTGAAACTTTGCAATACTAATGATAAACCTGTCCGCAAAAACATCCATAATTTACATTTTTTAGTTTATGTTTCATAACAATTTTTTCAAAATATTTCAAAACCGTAGGAAAAATTGTTTTTATTTTTTTTGTTTCTTGAAAATTGTTTCTCAAGTCTATAGTTTTCGCGAAAAAATTCGTCACGTTTCAGAAAAAAAGATTTCATTCTGGCGGCCATTTTGATTCACTGAAAATTGTTTACATGAAACTAACCCCATATATTTATAGTTCAAACATCAAGATCACGATTTTCATTGGTTTTAGGCATTCAAAAGAATGAAAAGAGAACAAAAAATCGTTTAATACAAAAATATGTCATCGAAAAATGACGTTTTTTTGCGCATTTTCGATTTTCGTATGGATTAATTTTTTCTGGCATAGTTTTAACCATCACCATTCGGAAGAGCATACTCAGAAACATCGGAAACGGTGGTTTCCGATTTTTTTCTCATTGAATTCATCACAAGGCGACAATTCAAACTCAGAAGTCGAAATTGCGTCCTCTGTGCATTAATAGGTTAAAAATGATAAAACCGCCTTGTCGAGAAGTCTTCAAAGTTTCTAAAAACCTTTTTTATTTCCTTTGCGACTATTAGTCTCCGAGTAATCGGTTATCAAAGTAAAAAGTGCAATTTTCGTTTGATCATCGATAATTCATCGAGAAAAAAATCACACGGAGCTCAAATTAGAGGGGAAGAAACCGGCTAGTCAACCTTTGTAAAGAAATCATTTCAAAAAAATTATTGAAGTCCGTACACACTGTGAAAGATAAGCGAAAATTTTGAAAAATGTTTTGACTGATTTTTTAATGGCCACTCAAAATTGGTTGATGAGAAAAATGTTTGAGCTCAAGATCCCAAAACTAGAGACTTGTAGCTTCAATTTGTTTTGTTTTTCTTATTGTACGGCCATTTTTCACCACGTTACAGCTATTTGAAAATTACCCTATAATTGACGGACTTTTTCAACATCCGAAAATTTTTGTGCGTAGTATATTTTGTAAAATATTTAAGGGAAAAGAAACAAAATCTATTTATATATGTGAAATTCTCAAAAAAAAAAACATGATCCACACCTTTCACACACTCGGTAATTAAGAGTCAATTCTAAACATTTTTTGCTGAATTTTAAGTGAAAATTGGACAGATTGAAAGATTTTCCAGATTCGGGCATCTTCTAGGTCTATCTTGCCTGGCCTACGAGACGAGCCTCGTCCAGTGCAGCCGGATCGTGCACAAAAGTTCCTCTCTCTAGTCTCTTACGCGCCTATCACCAAATCATAGCAGCGCATGTCCGTGAGCGAGCGACGCTCAGACATCTTCGGAAAGAGCCGAGCGCGCCGAAGTTCCCCGACCGCGCCTTCGGCAACTGCACCAATACATGGACGCTGGGCACGTTCATGTGCGGCAAAGCCGAAACGAAGGCTTCGAGGGAAAAAGCAATCGGAGGAGCACTCGCGCGTGGCGTCGACCGACGGCACACGCGCAGCTTTTAGATGATTTCAATGCTTATTTAGCTCTTGATTCTCTGCGTTTTAATGTATACAAAAAAATGTATGACGCACGCTGATCGCTTATTTTTTTGTTTATACTTTAATTTAAATATAATAATAAATCTAAGTTACAACTTATTTATCTTCTAAAAAATTGTTTACGCCTTACTCACGCCCGTCCCTATGCCAAATAAATTGTAATTCATAAAAGTGAGCGGAAATATATTTATATTCGTATTATTATATTCATTCTCGTAAGGTACTATTCGCGGCCGGATGGATGATTAGCTTGTTTTTTTGGCATAATGCTTTATCGCTTAATGAAAGTATATGAGAATGAATATAATACTACGAATATAAATATATTTCCGCTTACTTTTATGAATTACAATTTATTTGGCATAGGGACGGGTGTGAGTAAAGGGCAAACAATTTTTTAGAAGATAAATAAGTTGTAATTTAGATTTATTATTATATTTAAATTAACGTACAAACTAATAAAATAAGCGGTCAGAGTGCGCGATAAATTTTTCGACACTAAAAGATAACTAATTAAAATAATAATGATAACTAATAAAAATAACTAATCAAATAAGAATTAATAGTAATAATGATTTTTAAAAAAACACTGAGCGCGGGGAACTATCCCGCGCCCTTGCGGACCATAGCCAGGAACGCTACCAACGGAAGCACCTCATCGCTTGTAGAATATGTGCATTTTCTGGTTCTTACGATTCGCGGCTGGATGGATAATTGGCTTGTTTTTGGGTATAATGCTTTATCGCTTGATGAAAGTATAAGAATATAATAATACGAATATAAATATATTTCCGCTTACTGTTATGAATTCTAATTTATTTGGCATAAGGACGAGTGTGAGTAAAGCGTAAACAATTTTATATAAGATAAATAACACGCGCAACTATGATTGCGTGATGGGTGCGTATGAGACTAGAGTGGAGGTAACTTTTGCGCATGATCCGGCTGCACTGGCCTCGTCAAGCGCGCTCAACTAGCGATCGGTAGCGCCCTCTATTGGCTTCGCCTAGTAACAATGTGATTTCCGAAGCGTTCGCTATTTTCACCGTTCTACTTTCTTGCCTCTCGCTGCTTAGATTTTTCGTTGAGCTCGCCCGTCGCTATATTAAATTCGAAATTGTGAACGCTCGTAGTATTCGCTAATCTTACTTATGAGGACTCGACCAGAGTGTGTTCGATATATGAGTTGATTCGAAATTTCAACCTTCGCAATTGTACGCACTTGAGTATTTTTTTTCGATACACATTTATTTCGAAATTTCCGTGTTTGTGATTTTTATTTTCGAGTTTAAAGATGTTCAAACAAATGGCTCATCTTTATTCTAACGTTCGTTAATTTTTCATTTCGATATTCTTGTCATTCGATCGATTCATGATTCAAAGTTTTCACCCCCACCCGCGCAAAAGCCGAAGCGTGGCAACAACGAGACACCATTGTTTCCTGAAAAATGTTACAAATTTAAACAGATTAGAATTTTTTTTCTCAATTTGTTTTCTTAAATTTAACAAGCAACTACTGCAAAGTTCTAAAAATAGTCGAAGGAAATGGGTGTTTTCATTTTGATCATGATTACACGAAGTTTAGGAACACTTGTTCCTTTAATTCTCTTGTAAAACTTTGATCGATCGGTCCGGAAAAACGGGTGGGTGGATCAATTTGAAAATTTACACGGCTATTGGGGGTACATTAAGCTGAAAAATAAACGTGGCGACATTAGTCTTTCTACCAATGTTTGTAATGGAGTAGTAGATTTACTGAAAAACCATAAAATGTTATTTTTTGTCCTATTTTTCATACTACTGTTGATGGTACTGGTTAATGGATGACCTCTAAACAATTCGCGATAGTAAAATCTTACGGCTCTTCTGTAGAGCGAGACTTCTCCGATCGTCATTGCTAGAAAATTCGATCTTTGGAGAAACCTGCCGAAGATGAATTCTGACAGAAAGAAAAAATGCTAAACGAATTTTTTTGTAGCGTAATTAGTAATAATTTAGTAATAATAAAATTTCACCACTCTTTCGCCGAGTGAGACCCGGTCGATCTCGTTCGCTCGCGAATTTGGTCGGCCGCCGATAGCCTGTCGAAGATAAGCCATGGCAGAGAAAAAAATGCCGATCGCAATTGTTTAAACAAAGAGCATTGTAAAATTTCTTAAGTTTCCAAGGATTTTTTAAAAGTACTTCCAAAAAAACGATTTTTCGAAAATTTTACACCGATGACCTCTCTAAACAATTTGCGATAGTAAAATTTTACCGCTCTTCTGTAGAGCGAGACTTCTCCGATCGTCATTGCTAGAAAATTCGATCTTTGGAGAAACCTGCTGAAGATGAATTCCGGCAGAGAGAAAAAATGTTAAACGAATTTTTTTAGCATAATTAGTAATAATTTAGTAATAATAAAATTTTACCACTCTTTCGCAGAGTGAGACTCGGTCGATCTCATTCGCTCGCGAATTTGGTCGGCCGCAGATAACCTGCCGAAGATAAGCCATGGCAGAGAAAAAAATGCCGATCGCAATTGTTTAAACAAAGAGCATTGTAAAATTTTTTAAGTTTCCAAGGATTTTTTAAAAGTGCTTCCAACAAAACGATTTTTCAAAAATGTTACACCCATGACTTCTAAACAATTCGCGATAGTAAAATTTTACCGCTCTTCTGTAGAGCGAGACTTCTCCGATCGTCATTGCTAGAAAATTCGATCTTTGGAGAAACCTGCCGAAGATGAATTCCGGCAGAGAGAAAAAATGCTAAACGATTTTTTTTAGCATAATTAGTAATAATTTAGTAATAATAAAATTTTACCACTCTTTCGCTGAGTGAGACCCGTTCGATCTCGTTCGCTCGCGAATTGGTCGGCCGCAGACAACCTGCCGAAGATAAGCCATGGCAGAGAAAAAAATGCCGATCGCAATTGTTTAAACAAATAGCACTGTACATTTTTTTAAGTTTCCAAGGATTTTTTAAAAGTGCTTCCAAAAAAACGATATTTCGAAAATTTTACACCGATGACCTCTAAACAATTCGCGATAGTAAAATTTTACCGCTTTTCTGTAGAGCGAGACTTCTCCGATCGTCATTGCTAGAAAATTCGATCTTTGGAGAAACCTGCCGAAGATGAATTCCGGCAGAGAGAAAAAATGCTAAACGATTTTTTTTTAGCATAATTAGTAATAATTTAGTAATAATAAAATGTTACCACTCTTTCGCTGAGTGAGACCCGGTCGATCTCGTTCGCTCGCGAATTTGGTCGGCCGCAGACAACCTGCCGAAGATAAGCCATGGCAGAGAAAAAAATGCCGATCGCAATTGTTTAAACAAAGAGCACTGTACATTTTTAAGTTTCCAAGGATTTTTTAAAAGTGCTTCCAACAAAACGATTTTTCGAAAATTTTACACGGATGACCTCTAAACAATTCGCGATAGTAAAATTTCACCGCTCTTCTGTAGAGCGAGTCTTCTCCGATCGTCATTGCTAGAAAATTCGTTTCTTGGAGAAACCTGCCGAAGATGAATACCGGCAGAGAGAAAAAATGCTAATCGTATTTTTTTATCTGCAGTAATAATAAAATTTTACCACTCTTTCACAGAGTGAGGTAGAGTGAGTCTCGAGCGATCTCGGTCGTGACTCGAGATTTTAGCAGAGATCGAATTCGTCGATGACGAGCGACATCGAGATGCCAAATAGTCTTCGCGCTTATTTGTTTAAATTAATTAAAAAAGAGTGGGGAAATGCTAGCACCCTTCCACCATGCGAGTCTCTATCAAACCCTGTTTGCTAAAAAGTTCAACCATAAAAAGAAATTTCCACCGATGGCCTCCGTCGACAAAAAAATCGAATCGAAGGCATTTGTTTAAACAATGCGCGATCGAAAAATTTCACCGCTCTTCCGTAGAGCGAGGCTAGCGATCTTGATTATTCGAGAAGCTGACCAGCAAAAATGCTGTCTAATATGAACCCTGGCAGAGATAAAAATGCTGAACGCATTTGTTTAAATAATGAGCATTGCAAAATTTTACCACTCTTTCGTAGAGTGAGTTTCGAGCAATTTCGGTCGCATCGAAATTTTGGCAGGGATCGAAATCGTTAACGATAAGTGGCATCGATGTTACAAATTGTGCTCGAGCTTAATTGTTTAAATGAATTAAAAAAGTATGGGAAAATGCCTGAGTCTTTTGGTTGTGGCCGTCATCGAAAAAAAATCGATTTGATGGCTGCACATACAATGTAAAATGCAACAAAGTTTCACCGCTCTCCTGCCGAGCGAGCGCATGCTTCCAATACAAGCGTACCGTGATCGCTACGCATAGTTGTGTGAATTGTGTGATACGCACATAGATGTAAGGTGCTTGCATAGGACCGAACGGCGTGCGAGAACGGATTCGTTCTTTCTGCAACGCGGTCGGCGTAGCAAACACACACACACACACACACGCGCGCGCGCGCGCTCAGCGATCGCCGTTTATTTGGCTTCGACTCTTCGTCCCAGTGCAAAGCATCGATACCGAATTCGCGATCGCTGCGCTGTCCGTCGGTAGTGACTCGTAGCTAAAAACTACGAGATCTGCGCTACCGACGTAACGAGAGGCCGCGTTGAAATTTTCTGACGTGTGGCACATGGCCTTAAAACTAACATCTTAAAAAAATCAATGAAATAAATTTTTTTCACCTGCACTAATAAAGGCACTAAAACTAATATCATAAAAAAATCAATGGAATAAAATTTGTTCACCTGCACTAATAAAGGCACTAAAACTAATATCACAGAAAAAATCAATGGAATAAAATGTTTTCACCTGCACTAATAAAGGCACTAAAACTAATATCATAAAAAAATCAATGGAATAAATTTTTTTCATCTGCACTAATAAAGGCACTAAAACTAATATCATAAAAAAATCAATGTAATACAATTTTTTCACCTGCACTAATAAAGACATTAAAACTAATATCATAAAAAAATCAATGGAATAAATTTTTTTCGCCTGCACTAATAAAGGCACTAAAACTAATATCATAAAAAAATCAATGGAATAAAATTGTTTCACCTGCACTAATAAAGGCACTAAAACTAATATCATAAAAAAATCAATGGAATAAAAAATTTTCACCTGCACTAATAAAAACACTAAAACTAATATCATAAAAAAATCAATGAAATCAAATTTTTTCACCTGTACTAATAAAGGCACTAAAACTGATATCATAAAAAATCAATGAAATAAAATGTTTTCACCTGCACTAATAAAGGCATTAAAACTAATATCATTAAAAAAAAATCAATGGAATAAAATTTTTTCGCCTGCACTAATAAAGGCACCAAAACTAATATAAAAAAAAATCAATGGAATAAATTTTTTTCACCTGCACTAATAAAGGCATTAAAACTAATATCACAGAAAAAATCAATGGAATAAAATTTTTCAGCACACTAATAAAGGCACTAGAACTAATATCACAGAAAAAATCAATGGAATACAAATTTTTCACCTGCACTAATAAAAGCACTTAAACTAATATCACAAAAAAATCAATGGAATAAAATGTTTTCACCTGCACTAATAAAGGCATTAAAACTAATATCATAAAAAAATCAATGGAATAAAAAATTTTCACCTGTACTAATAAAGGCACTAAAACTAATATCACAGAAAAAATCAATGGAATAAAATTTTTTCACCTGCACTAATAAAGGCATTAAAACTAATATCACAGAAAAAATCACTGGAATAAAATTTTGTCACCTGCACTAATAACGGCACTAAAACTAATATCATAAAAAAATCAATGGAATAAAAAATTTTCACCTGCACTAATAAAGGCATTAAAACTAATATCATTAAAAAATCAAGGGAATAAAATTTTTTCACGTGTTAATAAAGGCACTAAAACTAATATCACAGAAAAAATCAATAGAATAAAATTTTTTCACCTACACTAATAGAGGCATTAAAACTAATATCACAGAAAAAACCAATGGAATAAAATTTTTTCACCTGCACTAATAAAGGCACTAAAACTAATATCATAAAAAAATCAATGGAATAAAATTTTTTCACCTACACTAATAGAGGCATTAAAACTAATATCACAGAAAAAACCAATGGAATAAAATTTTTTCACCTGCACTAATAAAGGCGCTAAAACTAATATCATAGAAAAATCAATGGAATAAAATTTTTTCACCTACACTAATAAAGGCACTAAAACTAATATCATAAAAAAAATCAATGGAATAAAATTGTCTCACCAACACTAATAAAGGCATTAAAACTAATATCATTAAAAAAAATCAATGGAATAAAAATTTTTCGCCTGCACTAATAAAGGCACCAAAACTAATATCACAGAAAAAATCAATGGAATAAAATTTTTTCACCTGCACTAATAAAGACATTAAAACTAATATCATAAAAAAATCAATGGAATAAATTTTTTTCGCCTGCACTAATAAAGGCACTAAAACTAATATCATAAAAAAATCAATGGAATAAAATTGTTTCACCTGCACTAATAAAGGCACTAAAACTAATATCATAAAAAAATCAATGGAATAAAAAATTTTCACCTGCACTAATAAAAACACTAAAACTAATATCATAAAAAAATCAATGAAATAAAATTTTTTCACCTGTACTAATAAAGGCACTAAAACTGATATCATAAAAAATCAATGAAATAAAATGTTTTCACCTGCACTAATAAAGGCATTAAAACTAATATCATTAAAAAAAAATCAATGGAATAAAAATTTTTCGCCTGCACTAATAAAGGCACCAAAACTAATATAAAAAAAAAAATCAATGGAATAAAATTTTTTCACCTGCACTAATAAAGGCATTAAAACTAATATCACAGAAAAAATCAATGGAATAAAAAATTTTCAGCACACTAATAAAGGCACTAGAACTAATATCACAGAAAAAATCAATGGAATAAAATGTTTTCACCTGCACTAATAAAAGCACTTAAACTAATATCACAAAAAAATCAATGGAATAAAAATTTTTCACCTGCACTAATAAAGGCATTAAAACTAATATCATAAAAAAATCAATGGAATAAAAAATTTTCACCTGTACTAATAAAGGCACTAAAACTAATATCACAGAAAAAATCAATGGAATAAAATTTTTTCACCTGCACTAATAAAGGCACTAAAACTAATATCATAAAAAAATCAATGGAATAAAATTTTTTTCACCTGTACTAATAAAGGCACAAAAACTAATATCACAGAAAAAATCAATGGAATAACATTTTTCACCTGCATTAATAAAGGCACTAAAACTAATATCATAAAAAAATCAATGGAATCAAATTTTTTCACCTGCACTAATAAAAACTCTAAAACTAATATCACAGAAAAAATCAATGGAATAAAATTTTTCACCTGCACTAATAAAGGCACTAAAACTAATATCATAAAAAAATCAATGGAATAAAATTTTTTCACCTGCACTGCTTTTCAAAGGTGTTAGAGCGTCAAATATCGGTCGACCCTACCCTATAGATTGCTCGGCCGTCTCGCGTGATGGCGACCTAATTAAGGCACTACGATGCGCTCGTGCAGCGATGGAAGCCTTCTCTTCGTTTCTTCTCTGTTTGTTTATCCCGCGCCTGTTTTGTTTCGACCCTTGAGCCGTTCATACGCATTTCATGTCCCTCTTATTTAATAAAAGGAGTTTGATACTATTTCGCGTTGATTTCTTAGAACACTCGCTCCAATAGGTTATGGGCCCAGGGCGTACAATCTGAGAAAAACGCGAACACGAAGCAAATCGAGGAAAAGGGCGAAAATCGCCGAACGCCGACTCGACTCGTAGCATCGCTCGACCGGGAACAGAATATTCTCGAAGAAAGGTTCGTGAACGTGAAAAGAAAGCCGATAACGTACGAGAACAATGTCCTTGAACACGGTCAGAATCGAAACCCTGACTAAGGACAATTACGAAACTTGGCGAATACAAATGCGTGCTCTTCTGGTGAAAACCGACGCATGGACGTATGTCAGCGGTGAAACCCCCCAACCCACCGTGATCGAAAATGACGCCACGTCCACGGAAGCGAACAGAAAATGACGCAGCGCCGACGAAAAGGCCCAAGCGGACATCATTTTGTCAATAAAACCAGCGGAATTGAAACGGGTAAAAGAGATTTAAGCCATCACGCGAGTTATGGCTTAAATTACAAAGTCTGTATCAGCTAACCGGGCCTGCGCGGAAAGCCACTCTCATAAAACGACTCGTGCACCACCGAATGCTCGAGGAAGACGACGCGCACGAGCATTTGGGAAAATTCTTCGAAACGGTCGATCGGCTGGTGGAATTGGACATCGAGATTAACCTCGAACTACTGTCCGTGATGTTGCTACAAAGCCTCCCACCGTCATTCGAGAACTTCCGATGTGCCATCGAAGCACGGGACACACTGCCGACACCCGAGGCTCTTAGAGCCAAAATCGTTGAAGAGTGGGAAGCGAGAAGACAGAAAAAGGGCGAGGGTGCCTCAGCCGCCTTGTTCTCCAAAGCTCACGCTCGGAAAGGAACCTCACAGCAGAACAAGCCCTCACGCGACCAACGGCACACTCGGAGGGAAAGAAACCGTCCGAGAAATTGATGTTCAAATTTCGCTGTCATCGCTGTCGTCAGGTTGGCCATAAAGCCGCTGACTGCACCGAACGTATCAGAGTGAAAGAGGACGCCAGAACTGCAGACAGTCTGAGCTTCTTCGCCGAGCTCGACGACACGGAATCCGGAAAACGCCGCGACGTGGAGTCGGATTCACGTAGTGGAATAACCGACGAACGTACCGCCGAAGCACTCTGCGTCGACACCCAACCTCAAGGGAGCTTGTGGTGCATGGACAGCGGTTGTACCACTCACATGAGCAGCGAGGCAGATGCCTTCAAAAATATCGCCAACTCCGGTGGTAGGGTAAGTCTCGCAAACGACAGCACCGTAAACGTCACTGGCAGAGGGTCGATAACTATAACGATCGATGCAAACGGTAGTAAGAAAACCGTCAACTTAATCGACACGCTGCTCGTCCCGAATCTGCGAACCAACTTGCTCTCTGTAGGGAAAATCTGTGACCGTGGCATGGAAGTTATCTTCGAACAGAGTCAAGCGACGATAGTCGGACAGGATGGAAGAATGGTACTGAAGGCCGCTCGAATGAACAACGGTCTATATATCATACATACCGAGCCCTCGGAAAGCTCGGGAATAAGGGCTAACGCCAGCTGGAGTCACGGAACAAGGACTGACAGATCCGCGGCGGAAATGTGGCACCGAAAGATGGGTCACCTCAATTACCGTGACTTGGAGAGATGCTGCAAAGAAAACCTTGTCAGTGGTATAAATATCGAACGATGTCGCGAGTACACACGCTGCGAAATTTGCGCACGCGGACAAATGACCAGAAACCCGTTCCCTTCCAAATCCGAGAGGAAAACGGAATTTCTAGAGATCGTTCACTCGGATGTATGCGGGCCGATGCGAAATGAGTCGCTCGGAGGGAGGAAGTACTTCGTGACTTTTACCGACGATCATTCCAGGTGGTGCGAAGTCAGATTCATTCGACAAAAGAGCGATGTCCTAGCCGCCTTTCAGGAGTACAAGGCACTCGTGGAGAATCAGACGGGCAGAAAAATAAAGTGCCTTCAGTCCGACAACGGCAGGGAATACCGGAACGACGCCTTCGACAACTTCCTAAGGGATCGCGGAATCAGGCGCAGACTGACGGTCCCGTACAACCCAGAGCAGAACGGCGTCGCGGAAAGAAAAAACAGGACACTCGTGGAAACCGCCCGCTGTCTCCTCGCTCAGTCATCGCTCGCTCCTTCTCTGTGGGCTGAAGCTGTGAATACAGCGAACTACCTGCGAAACCGCTGTCCGAATAGCAGCTTAAATGGGAGAACGCCTTTCGAGAAATGGTTCGGAAAAATCCCTGATGTCAGCGGGATCCCCGAATTCGGCTGCGAGCTTGCAGTTCTCGTCCAGGATCCGAGCAAGGGCAAATTCGACGATAGAAGCCGAAGAGGGGTATTCGTCGGATTTTCAGAAACAAGTAAGGGCTACAGAGTTTGGTTACCAGAGGAGAGAAAAGTCGACATCTCACGGGACGTTAAAATCGTGAATCGCGTTACGGAGGTCACGACCCGTGGGATGGACAGCGATTCGTCGGAAGGGCCGGGGAACACGGACGAGCACGTGGTGGAACTCCAGGCTTCGACAACTCCACCTGAGCCTCAATGCGAACCTGCGGACGAGACGGGCAGCACCCACGAATCCGAGAACGAACAGGAAGAAGGGACATCTGCAGCGGGTGTGCGCGCCTACACGAGAGGACGCGGTCGTCCACGAATCATTCGAACTGGATCCAGGGGGAGACCTCGAAAGGAGTTCGCTCGCGCCGATGCCGCGCGTGGTCCGGAGGAGATTCTCTGCTTGGTAGAAGTGCCCACGAAGGGAGCCCTGACAGGACCAGATGCGCTCGAATGGCATCGAGCCATCGCTGACGAGTTAAGGTGCATCCTAGGGAAGGACACCTGGGAACTTGTTGACAGACCTGTTGACGCGAAGATCATCGGAAGTCGGATCGTGCTTAGGAACAAGTACCGTGAAGACGGAAAGATAGAACGCCGGAAGGCCAGAGTCGTCGCGAAGGGATTCTCTCAACGCCCTGGAGTTGATTTTCGACAGACTTTCGCCCCTGTCGCACAGTAGGAGAAAAGCCCAAAAACCTGGCCAAAACCTCAAATGACCTTTGACGGGAATGAAAATTGGCTTACAGGGGTTTTCAAGGTCGCTGATTACGAATCTGAAAGCCAAATTATCGTAAACAAAATGGCCGATCCAATATGGCTGACATGAATGTTAAAAAGTTGCCAGATGTCGACAAAAATTGGTATTTACGGGTTTTCAAGGTCGCTGATTACGAATCCGCAAGCCAAATTATCGTAAAAAAAATGGCCGATCCAATATGGCCGACATGAACGTTAAAAAGTTACCAGATGTTGACAAAAATTGGTATATACGGGTTTTCAAGGTCGCTGATTACCAATCCGATATCTATTGTTTATAACTTGCAACAAAGAGCTTACAGCAAATTGTTATAAACAAAATGGCCGAGTATCCTGCTAAATAGATAAATTAATGTATTTAAAAAAATCATCATAATAAAATAAACGTGAACAGTGTATTCTACGCAATTATTATTTTTATTTCCAAAATACATACGGAACGTTTCAAAAATAGAAAATTTTATTCTTAATCAAAATCGTAATCGGAGTCGGAGTCGGAGTCAGAATCATTATCCGAGTTTATGCTCGCTGATTATCAGAAATACTTCTTTCCTTGTCAGCACCAATTCTTTGTAACCGGATCCTGTAATAAAGACATAAAATTGTAGAAAATTGGTGTTAAAGGAAAAGATAAAATTTTCAATTAATACAAAAACTTGAACAATGTACATTATTTTACCAAATAAATAACCGCAATAAGTGAAATAATTTTAAGAAAATTAGACAGAAAATATTGACATGGATTTGGTTAAAAGAAAGCTTTGCTTACTATATAATATATATATATTCAAATATTTTATTTGAATGTTATAACATTTCATTCATATTTAAGAAATTTTTATGCGGTTGATTTTAATATGTATATATATATATGCATACGTATATATCATAATTAAATCACAGAAAATTTATATATATATATATATATACACATACATATATATTAAAATAATTTATTTCAAGCGTATAACAGCCGTCTTGTCCGTTATGATGCTACTTCACCCATTCTCAGGTAGAGGCGCAGAGGCTGCTCAATAGTGCCGCGTGCACGCTCGGCTACCGCACGATGCGAAAAAAATCATAACGGACAAGACGCACGTTTTCCGCAGGTAACTCTTGTAAATTTCGAAAGCTTATACATTAAACTAAAGGCCGAGACTAGGAGCTTTGCAAAATGTGACAAAATATATAACTTTTCGGACCGTTGAAAATATAAGTTTTCAAAATTATTCAATTTTATTTATGCCGAAGGCTATACTACATTTCAATCATTTATACATAAACTTTAGATTCAACCCATGTAAAAACATGTTCTACATACCTCCAGAAGTCGTATCCATGTTGCAGAATTGAAATTAAACCCGTCACTTTAAAGTTATGGGTTTTTGAAGTCAGCGTTATTTTCGTCTGTTCAGCGCGTGACACGTACACTCTTCACGAACACTAACTGCCAACTGACGCTGCGGCGCAGGTACACACTTAAAGGGCTTTCCCTTCCACAATAGAATGCAGTTACTAGTCCTCTACCTGAATGACTACTCAACTGACCCTATTTCGAAAATTTATTTTTTGGGATTTTGGCCAGGTTTTTGGGCTTTTCTCCTACTGTGTGTCGCCCGTATGGAGACAATCCGGATGGTGGTCGCTCTGTCTGCAGAATGGTCCATGAGAATAGAACAGCTGGACGTAACAACGGCTTACCTGAACGGTGATCTTGAAGAAAGAATTCTCATGGAGATCCCGAACGACATCGAGGAGGGACTGCGCATCCTTACGCGCATGGACCCGACCCACGATTCCATAAGAAAAAAGGCCAAAACGATGCTTCGCGAGCTTAAAAAGGGTGGCAAGGTTTGTTTGCTACGAAAAGCCTTATACGGTCTACGCCAGGCTGGGCGCTGCTGGAATCAGAAGTTAGACAAAGCCATGGAGGGCTTCGGAGCAAAGAAATCTTCCTTCGATCCCTGCCTTTACCTCAAAGGGCACGGCAAAAGCTTGATCCTCATAAGCATCTATGTGGATGATTTGTTGGTTGCTTCAGGTGACGGCGGTGAGATCGCAAAATTCACGAGGTCCATCAGCGGGCACTTTGAGATCAAGGACCTCGGCCCTGTAAAGCACTGCCTCGGGATCGAGTTCAGTACGGACAATGGAACTTTCAACATGTCGCAGAGGGGATACATCAGTGACTTGCTCGAGAGATTTGGAATGAGTGACGCCAATGCCGTCGCCACTCCTCTGGATCCGAATGCGAGGCAAGAAGAAGCCCATCTCGAGAACGAAGACCTCGAGAACCACCCCTATCGTGAGTTGGTTGGATCGCTGATGTATCTGGCTGTCTGTACTCGTCCTGACATAGCCCATGCGGTCAGTCGGTTAAGCCAATTCAATGATCGTCACAACGCAACGCATTGGAGTGCAGCGAAACGAGTTCTCCGGTACTTGAAGGGATCTTCTGACCTCGGTCTCGTATACCGAAAATCCGGCAGGCCCGTCGTCGGCTACGTCGACGCGGACTGGGCGAACTGCACCGCGGATAGAAGATCCTACACAGGTTACGCGTTCGGCCTGGGTGCATGTCCTGTATCCTGGGAATCCAAAAAGCAGAGAACCGTGGCCCTCTCTTCAACCGAAGCAGAATATATGGCCCTGCCCGAAGCCGTGAAGGAGGCCGTATCTCTTCAGCAATTTTTCACCGAATTGCAAGTTCCAGAGATGGGTTCTCTGACAATTTATTGTGACAACGACGGGGCACGCAAATTGGCGGAAAACCCCGTATTTCATCAACGTACGAAGCATATCGACACGCGTTACCATTTCATTCGCGAGGTGCTCGATCGGGGAACCGTACGTGTGAAGATCGGGGAACCGTACTAATAAAGGCACTAAAACTAATATCATAAAAAAATCAATGGAATAAAATGTTTTCACCTGCACTAATAAAAACACTAAAACTAATATCACAGAAAAAATCAATGGAATAAAAATTTTTCACCTGCACTAATAAAGGCACTAATATCATAAAAAAATGGATGGAATAAAATGTTTTCACCTGCACTAATAAAAACACTAAAACTAATATCACAGAAAAAATCAATGGAATAAAAAATTTTCACCTGCACTAATAAAGGCACTAAAACTAATATCACAGAAAAAATCAATGGAATAAAACATTTTCACGTGTTAATAAAGGCACTAAAACTAATATCACAGAAAAAATCAATAGAATAAAAAATTTTCACCTGCACTAATAAAGGCACTTAAACTAATATCACAAAAAAAATCAATGGAATAAAATTTATTCACCTACACTAATAAAGGCATTAAAACTAATATCACAGAAAAAATCAATGGAATAAAAATTTTTCACCTGCACTAATAAAGGCACTAAAACTAATATCATAAAAAAATCAATGGAATAAAATTTTTTCACCTGCACTAATAAAGACACTAAAACTAATATCATAAAAAAATCAATGGAATACAATTTTTTCACCTACACTAATAAAGGCACTAAAACTAATATCATAAAAAAAAAATCAATGGAATAAAATTGTCTCACCTACACTAATAAAGGCATTAAAACTAATATCATTAAAAAAAATCAATGGAATAAAATTTTTCGCCTGCACTAATAAAGGCACCAAAACTAATATCACAGAAAAAATCAATGGAATAAAATTTTTTCACATGCACTAATAAAGGCACTAAAACTAATATCATAAAAAAATCAATGGAATAAAATTTTTTTCACCTGTACTAATAAAGGCACTAAAACTAATATCACAGAAAAAATCAATGGAATAAAATTTTTTCACCTGCACTAATAAAGGCACTAAAACTAATATCATAAAAAAATCAATGGAATAAAATTTTCTTCACCTGCACTAATAAAGACACTAAAACTAATATCATAAAAAAATCAATGGAATAAAATGTTTCCACCTACACTAATAAAGGCAGTAAAACTAATATCATAAAAAAATCAATGGAATAAAAAATTTTCACCTGTACTAATAAAGGCACTAAAACTAATATCACAGAAAAAATCAATGGAATAAAATTTTCTCACCTGCACTATTAAAGACATTAAAACTAATATCACAGAAAAAATCAATGGAATAAAAAATTTTCACCTGCACTAATAAAGGCACTAATAAAGGCAAAACTAATATCATAAAAAAATCAATGGAATAAAATTTTTTCACCTGCAGTAATAAAAACACTAAAACTAATATCACAGAAAAAATCAATGGAATAAAATGTTTTCACCTGCACTAATAAATGCACTAAAACTAATAGCATAAAAAAATCAATGGAATAACATTTTTTCACCTGCACTGCTTTTTAAAGGCAATAAAACTAATATCACAGAAAAAATCAATGGAATACAATTTTTTCACCTGTTAATAAAGGCACTAAAACTAATATCACAGAAAAAATCAATAGAATAAAAATTTTTCACCTGCACTAATAAAGGCACTAAAACTAGTATCACAAAAAAAATTTATTTCGTTGATTTTTTTTGTGATATTAGTTTTAGTGCCTTTATTAGTGCAGGTGAAAAAATTTTATTCCATCGATTTTTTCTGTGATATTAGTTTTAATGCCTTTATTAGTATAAAGGCATTAAAACTAATATCACAGAAAAAATCAATGGAATAAAATTTTTCCACCTGCAGTAATAAAGGCACTAAAACTAATTTCATTAAAAAATCCATGGAATAAAATTTTTTCACCTGCAATAATAAAGGCACTAAAACTAATATCATAAAAAAATCAATGGAATAAAATGTTTTCACCTGCACTAATAAAGGCACTAAAACTAATATCACAGAAAAAATCAACGGAATAAAATTTTTTCACCTGCACTAATAAAGGCACTAAAACTAATATCATAAAAAAATCAATGGAATAAAATTTTTCACCTGCACTAATAAAGGCGCTAATACTAATATCACAGAAAAATCAATGGAATAAAATTTTTTCACCTGCACTAATAAAGGCACTAAAACTAATATCACAGAAAAAATCAATGAAATAAAAAATTTTCACCCGCACTAATAAAGGCACTAAAACTAATAACCCAGAAAAAATCAATGGAATACAATTTCTTCACCTGCACTAATAAAGGCACTAAAACTAATATCATAAAAAAGTCAATGGAATAAAAAATTTTCACCTGCACTAATAAAGGCACTAAAACTAATATCACAGAAAAAATCAATGAAATAAAATTTTGTTCACCTGTACTAATAAAGGCACTAAAACTAATATCATAAAAAAATCAAGGAATAAAATTTTTTCACCTGCACTAATAAAGGCACTAAAACTAATATCATAAAAAAATCAATGGAATAACATTTTTTTTCACCTGTACTAATAAAGGCACTAAAACTAATATCACAGAAAAAATCAATGGAATAAATTTTTTCACCTGCATTAATAAAGGCACTAAAACTAATATCAAAAAAATCAATGGAATAAAATTTTTGAACCTGCACTAATAAAAACACTAAAACTAATATCATAAAAAAATCAATGAAATAAAAAATTTTCACCTGTACTAATAAAGGCACTAAAACTAATATCATAAAAAATCAATGAAATAAAATTTTTTCACCTGCACTAATAAAGGAACTAAAACTAATATCATCAAAAAAATCAATGGAATACAATTTTTTCGCCTGCACTAATAAAGGCACTAAAACTAATATCATAAAAAAATCAACAGAATAAAATTTTTTCACCTACACTAATAAAGACACTAAAACTAATATCACAAAAAAAATTAATAGAATAAAATTTTCTCGCCTGCACTAATAAAGGCACTAAAACTAATATCATAAAAAAGTCAATGGAATAAAAAATTTTCACCTGCACTAATAAAGGCACTAAAACTAATATCACAGAAAAAATCAATGAAATAAAATTTTGTTCACCTGTACTAATAAAGGCACTAAAACTAATATCATAAAAAAATCAAGGAATAAAATTTTTTCACCTGCACTAATAAAGGCACTAAAACTAATATCATAAAAAAATCAATGGAATAACATTTTTTTTCACCTGTACTAATAAAGGCACTAAAACTAATATCACAGAAAAAATCAATGGAATAAATTTTTTCACCTGCATTAATAAAGGCACTAAAACTAATATCAAAAAAATCAATGGAATAAAATTTTTGAACCTGCACTAATAAAAACACTAAAACTAATATCATAAAAAAATCAATGAAATAAAAAATTTTCACCTGTACTAATAAAGGCACTAAAACTAATATCATAAAAAATCAATGAAATAAAATTTTTTCACCTGCACTAATAAAGGAACTAAAACTAATATCATCAAAAAAATCAATGGAATACAATTTTTTCGCCTGCACTAATAAAGGCACTAAAACTAATATCATAAAAAAATCAACAGAATAAAATTTTTTCACCTACACTAATAAAGACACTAAAACTAATATCACAAAAAAAATTAATAGAATAAAATTTTCTCGCCTGCACTAATAAAGACACTAAAACTAATATCATAAAAAAAATCAATGTAATAAAAAATTTTCACCTACACTAATAAAGGCACTAAAACTAATATCACAGAAAAAACCAATGGAATAAAATTTTTTCACCTGCACTAATAAAGGCATTAAAAACTAATATCATAAAAAAAATCAATGGAATAAAATGTTTTCCCCTGCACTAAATAAAGACACTAAAACTAATATCATAAAAAATATCAATGAATTAAATTTTTTTCGCCTGCACTAATAAAGGCACTAAAACTAATATCACAAAAAAAATCAGTGGAATAAAATGTTTTCACCTACACTAATAAAGGCACTAAAACTAATATCACAAAAAAATCAATAGAATAAAATTTTTTCACCTGCACTAATAAAGGCACTAAAACTAATATCACAAAAAAAATCAATGGAATAAAATTTTTTCACCTACACTAATAAAGGCATTAAAACTAATATCACAGAAAAAATCAATGGAATAAAATTTTTTCACCTGCACTAAAAAAGGCACTAAAACTAATATCATAAAAAAATTAATGGAATAAAAAATGTTCACCTGCACTAATAAAGACACTAAAACTAATATCATAAAAAAATCAATGGAATAAAATTTTTTCACCTACACTAATAACGGCACTAAAACTAATATCATAAAAAAAATCAATGGAATAAAATTGTCTCACCTACACTAATAAAGGCATCAAAACTAATATCATTAAAAAAAATCAATGGAATAAAAGTTTTCGCCTGCACTAATAAAGGCACCAAAACTAATATCACAGAAAAAATCAATGGAATAAAATTTTTTCACCTGCACTAATAAAGGCACTAAAACTAATATCATAAAAAAATCAATGGAATAAATTTTTTTTCACCTGTACTAATAAAGGCACTAAAACTAATATCACAGAAAAAATCAATGGAATAAAAATTTTTTCACCTGCACTAATAAAGACACTAAAACTAATATCATAAAAAAATCAATGGAATAAAATTTTTCCACCTACACTAATAAAGGCAGTAAAACTAATATCATAAAAAAATCAATGGAATAAAAAATTTTCACCTGTACTAATAAAGGCACTAAAACTACTATCACAAAAAAATCAATAGAATCAAATTTTTTCACCTGCACTAATAAAGGCACTAAAACTAATATCATAAAAAAGTCAATGGAATACATTTTTTTTCACCTGTACTAATAAAGGCACGAAAACTAATATCATAAAAAAAATCAATGGAATAAAATTTTTTCACCTGCACTAATAAAGGCACTAAAACTAATATCATAAAAAAATCAATGGAATAAAATTTGTTTTCACCTGTACTAATAAAGGCACTAAAACTAATATCACAGAAAAAATCAATGGCATAAAATTTTTTCACCTGCACTAATAAAGGCACTAAAACTAATATCATAAAAAAATCAATGGAATAAAAAATGTTCACCTGTACTAATAAAGGCACTAAAACTAATATTACAGAAAAAATCAATGGAATAAATTTTTTTCACCTGCACTAATAAAGGCACTAAAACTAATATCACAGAAAAAATCAATGGAATAAAAAATTTTCACCTGTACTAATAAAGGCACTAAAACTAATATCACAGAAAAAATCAATGGAATAATACTAAAATTTAGATCTACAATAAAATTTAATTTTAATATTTTTTCATAATTTTAAATATTAATTTTTTTCTTAAATTTAGCCTTTAAAATTATTTTCTTTACAAATCATTCAATCAAATTACCTCCTAATACTGGCAATCAAATTTACCTCTCAATACTACCTGCCTATTAATTTATAATAAAACTATTTCAAAAATTAAATCCCCCCAAATTTAACCTTTAAAATTATTTTCTTTACAAATCATTCAATCAAATTACCTCCTAAAACTGGCAATCAAATTTACCTCTCAATACTACCTGCCTATTAATTTATAATAAAACTATTTCAAAAATTAAATCCCCCCAAATTTAGCCTTTAAAATTATTTTCTTTACAAATCATTCAATCAAATTACCTCCTAAAACTGGCAATCAAATTTACCTCTCAATACTACCTGCCTATTAATTTATAATAAAACTATTTCAAATATTAAATCCCCCCAAATTTAACCTTTAAAATTATTTTCTTTACAAATCATTCAATCAAATTACCTCCTAAAACTGGCAATCAAATTTACCTCTCAATACTACGTGCCTATTAATTTATAATAAAACTGTTTCAAAAATTAAATCCCCCAAATTTAGCCTTTACAATTATTTTCTTTACAAATCATTCAATCAAATTACCTCCTAAAACTGACAATCAAATTTACCTCTCAATACTACCTGTCTATTAATTTATAATAAAACTATTTCAAAAATTAAATCCCCCCAAATTTAGCCTTTAAAATTATTTTCTTTACAAATCATTCAATCAAATTTACTTTTATTTAGATAATTCAACAATTATTCCTTTTGAAATTGTTTTAAAAATAATTTTTTCTTTTTTTTTTAAATTAATTAAAAAATATAAATATTATTAAATATATTATTTATTTATTAATTAATTTTAAATATTAAATTTATTATAGTATTTATATTAATAATAATAATATAATTTTAAATTATTTCTATCAATAAATTAATTTTCTCAATAATTTTAAATTCCTATCAATCTATTAAATTGTCTCCCCACATTAAATTTAAACAATTTTATTAATATATAATTTCTTAAATAAATATTAAATATTTTCATTGTTTATATAGACTCGAAATTAAATTTCCTTTGATAATTTAATTTTTATAGATAATTTTTTTTTTTACATTAAATTATAATTTAATAAAAATATTTATTTTTTTAATAATTTTAATTTAATAATATTAATAAATTTAAATTAAAAATAATTTTTTTCAATTAAATAGATTATTATATTTAATAATGAAAATAAATCAACAATCTTACATCTAATTATAAATTTAATATCTGCTATTTAATCTTAATAAATATGCTAATATTTGTAATAGATAATTAAGGCCTCTAAAATATTTTATTGTTTATAATAAAAATTTAATTCTTATTAATAATTATTTATCCAATGATCATATTTAATCGATGATCCTATTTTCTTCCACCTATTTATAGAAAGCTTCACATATATATGATGTTCTAACTTAAATAGGTATTAAAGATCGTTCTCCAGGATGATATTATATATAAATTTTTAATTAATAATAAATTTGATAAATATCTAAAATTAAATTTTTATATATAATATTTTAAAATTAAAGTAATAATTAAGTTATTTAAATAAATAATAAGATTATTAATAACTTAGTCCATGAAAATAATCATGTATTTATATTAAAAATAATATTTTAATATAAAAATATTTATATTAAAATATAATTATATATTTTATATAATTATAATATTATAATAATTTATATTTAATAATAATAAATTTATTATTATGTTATTATATATTATTATTAGTAGCTGTAAACTTTGTAAAAATGGAAGTGTAAAGGGACGAGAAATGGAAGGTCTTTGTAACCCTACGGGGATCAAATAAAACAACATACATACATACATACATACATATATTATTATTAGTAAATAGTAAAATCTAATTTAACTCAAAAATATGAACAAAATTAAATCTAAACTATAAATACTATCAAAATCTAATTTAACTCAAATATATTAACAAAGTTAAATTTAAACTTTACTAAAATTTATTTATTAAATCATTTAAAAAATAAATTTATTAAATTATAAAATTAAATTATTAATTATTAATAAGTTTAATCTAAAATGGCAGAATAGTGCATTGAATTTAAACTTCAAATATAAAATATTTTTTTTAGAAGTAAAAATAAGCTAAATAAAGCTTTTAGGTTCATACCCTAAATATAGATTAAAAATCTTTTTTATAATAAAGTGCCTGAAGAAGGATTATTTTGATAGAATAAATCATGTATTTATATACCTTTATTATATTAAAAAGAATCAAACTATTTCTTTTAATTTCAAAAATTAATATGCATCATACATTATATATATATATATATAATTAAAAAATATATATATATAAAATTAATATAGGAAAAATTAATAATTGTAGTAGTGATTGAATTACATATATATATATAATTCAATCACTACTACAATTATTAATTTTTCCTATTTTAATTTTATCCCCTTTCATTTCCATTTCTATAAATTCATGATTTTCAATTTGAATAATATTAGAATTAAATATAATATCTTTTATTCCAATTATTATTTTTTTAAATAAATTTTACAAAGAATCATCTCTTAAATATTTTATTATCCAATCTGCTAGATCAACTTTTCAATATATACAATCTCCTCAATTGAATGAATAAGAATATTTTACCCCCCATTAAATCACAGATTTAATGAAATCCCTTTAATTTTTAATCAATTCAATTTAAAATAATGAAATTTCTACTTGATCAGTAATTAATATACAAACCGCAAATTCTCCAATTATAGAAAATTAAAAAAAATTTCATGACTATTCATTAATAATTCTTTTAATAATTACAATTATAGTAACCAATGTGTTGGTCTAGTGGTTAGCGTACCTGCCTCTGAAATCAACACATCGGGAGGTCGCGGGTTCGAATCACCGTCTCGTAGTTTCGTCGTGAAATAAAAACGCAGGCGTGACGTAGCTCCAGTTGTACACAGATGTCGCGCACACGGACCGGTACGTGTGTGTGTCGGATGGGTATGGCTGTAGCCTGTGAGCTATTTCTCGACGAAACGCGACTAGCTCCGAGGCTGGGAAGCGAACTCGTGACCGGCTGTATTGGTATAGGTTTTCCGCAGTTTCCCTATACCCATGACAGAAATGTCATGATGAATATAATACAGAGGGGGAAGTCGGCTGCGGCCGCAATGGGGAGGGGGGATGATGGAGAGAAAGAACAAGTGTAGAGCGGTGGACATATAAGTGGAGCCTTGTAAAAAGCCGAAAAGGCTGTGCAAGTAAAACTTGAAATAAAAAGAAAATAATTACAATTATAATTATTTATATTATTCTTTCTTTATTAATTAATAATTTAAATAACAAATTTATTCAACAAAATCAAAATATTGAAATTATTTGAACATTGATTCCAATATTAATTTTAACTTATATAGCAATTCCTTCCTTAAAATTTTTATATTTAACAGATGAAATTTATATACCAACTTTAACAATTAAATCTATTGGACATCAATGATATTGATCTTATGAATATTCAGATTTTGATGAAATTAAATTTAATTCATTTATAATTAAAAATATTGATATAAAATTAAATTATTTTCGTTTATTAGATGTAGATAATAATATAATTATTCCATACTTAAATCAAATTCGTATATTCATTAATTCTTCAGATGTAATTCATTCTTGAACTGTTCCATCATTAGGAGTTAAAATTGATTCAATTCCAGGACGAATCAATCAAACCTTAATTAATTTTAACCGTCCAGGATTATTCTATGGACAATGTTCTGAAATTTGTGGAATAAATCATAGATACATACCTATTGTTATTGAAAGAACTGACCATAAAAATTTTATACGATAAATTACCTCTTATCCATTTTCATTAGATGACTGAATTAAAGTTTTGATCTCTTAAATCAATATATAGTAATTTAAATTACTTCTAATGAAAAAAATTAGTCAAAATATAACATTAAAATGTCATTTTAAAATTATTAAAATTAATATTTTTTATATTCCACAAATATCCCCTTACAATTGATTAACTTTAAATATTATAATAATTATTATTTTTATTGTATTTATTACATTATTTTACTTTAATTATGTAAATAAAAATATTGTCTATAATAAAAATAAAATAATTAATAAAACATTTATTTTAAAATGATAAGAAATTTATTTTCTATTTTTGATTCTAATACAAATTCATTAATTGATTTAAATTGAATTTCATCAGTATTCAATTTATTTATTATTCCTTTAACATTTTGAATAACTGAATCCCGTCTAATTAAATTTTTTAATTTTATTTTAATAACATTACTTAAAGAATTTAAAATCATTTTATTAAATAAATATAATTATATTAATATAATTTATTTTATTACTTTATTTATATTAATTTTAAGAAATAATTTTATAGGGTTATTTCCATATATTTTTACAAGTTCAAGACACCTAATTTTTTCAATTAGAATTTCTTTACCATTATGATTTGCATTAATAATTTTTCTTTGATCAAATAATACAAATTTTGCATTTGCCCACATAATTCCACAAGGAACTCCTTTTATCTTAATACCATTTATAGTTCTTATTGAATCTATTAGAAATATTATTCGTCCTTTGACTTTATCTATTCGATTAACAGCAAATATAATTGCTAGTCATTTACTTTTAACATTAATAAGAGAATCAGCTGTATCATCAATAATTATTTTATCTTATATTATTATTATTTTACAAATTATACTATTAACATTAGAATTTAGAGTTTCAATTATTCAATCTTATGTATTAACTGGTTAAGAGGTTAAGGTTAAGAGCGAGTACAAAGATGTAAAAGACGATTGTAAACGGGAGTCCTTTGGAACCCTACGGGGACACAAATAAAGAATACATACATGTATTTACTGTATTAAGAACTTTATACACAAAGGAAACAAATTATGTGAAAATCAATTTTAAAAATTTCTCATAATCATCCATTTCATATAGTAACTAAAAGCCCATGACCTTTATTAACATCTTTAAGATTAATAATTATATCATCTGGTGCAGTTAAATTAATACATGAATCATCATAGAAATTATTTTTTATTGGATTTTTAAGACTTATCATATCAATTTTTCAATGATGACGAGATGTAATTCGAGAAAGAACTTTTCAAGGGAATCATAATTCTTATATTAATAAAATATTACGATGGGGAATAATTTTATTTATTATTAGAGAATTTTTTTTTCTTGCAGCTATATTTTGAGCCTTTTTTCATATATCTTTATCTCCTAGAATTGAAATTGGAAATAAATGACCCCCAATAATAGTAGAAAGATTTGATCCATATAAAACTCCTTTATTAAATACAATTGTTTTATTAACATCAGGAATTTCAATTACATGAGCACATTACTCATTAATTAATCAAAATAAAATTAAAAGAATTAATGCCACTCGATTAACAATTTTTTTAGGAATTTATTTTACTTTTTTACAATATCAAGAATATAATGAATCAAGATTTTCTATTGCAGATTCAGTATATGGAAGAATTTTCTTTTTATTAACTGGATTCCATGGTATTCATGTAATAGTTGGAACTTTATTTATTAGTATTACATTATATCGTTTTCATTTAAATCATTTCTCTAACTCCCATCATTTCTGTTTTGAAGCTAGAGCTTGATATTGACATTTCGTTGATGTAATTTGATTATTTGTTTACACATTTCTATACTGATGATCTTATTATTTATTTAGTATAATTAAAAGTACATTTAATTTCCAATTAAAAAGTCTAAACTTTTAGATTAAATAAATAATTATCATAATATTAATACTCTTTATTTTAAAAATAATTTTCTTTATTCTAATATTAATTAATTATATACTCTCGCCACAAAAAAAAATATTACGAGAAAAAATATCTCCATTTGAATGTGGATTTGATCCATTTAATTTATCTCATCTACCATTTTCAATTCAATTTTATATAATTAGTCTAATTTTTTTAATTGTTGATATTGAAATTATTATTTTTTTCCCACTTATCCCATCTTATTTATTTTACTCTATTGAAACAAATATTTTAATAACATTTATATTTATTATAATTCTTTTATTAGGTCTTTATTTTGAATGAAATGACGGAGCTTTACAATGATTACAATAATTAAAGGATAAAAATTTTAACTTGCATTTAAAAATTATTGATTAATACTCAATTTATCTTCTGTTTCCGGTGTGAGTGAGAGTGAACGTGTGCGCGAAGGGGAGGAAAGGAAAGGAAAAAAAACAGTGAAGAAGGTAGCGGAAAATAGTGGAAGTGCGAGGAACAGGGAAGGGGAAGGAAGGGAGCGTGGGAGAGACGAAAAAACACAGCGATAAGGGCAAGTAAAGAGGTAACGAGCGGAAAACTGGTGAGTGTGAGGTTAGGAACGGTAGACCGGCGAGGGGGAACGAGGGAAGAAAAACGAGGGGGGAAGGTGTAAGCGCGAGGCGAAGGAAGAGCAGCAGCGACAGAGGACGGAAGGGATAAGAAGTAGAAGGAGAAAGGGATAAGGAGAACGGGTGGGTAAAACAGAGGCGGTGTGAGACGCGACAGGTGATAGGTGAAGGAAGAGATGTGCGACGAAAGAAAGGGGTGGGAGGGGAGCAGCGAGGCTCACAGACTCGGCGAGGCATGCGGACCCGTCGAGGCGCAAGGGCCAGGGGCGATGGAGAGAGAGGAGGAGGAAGTGGCGAGAAGGAGGGGGAGAAAGACGAACGCGGAACGGCTACGGTTGGAAAGAAGTGAGAGCGTAGGAGAAATTAGCGAGTTATGGAAGAGGAAGAGAGAGCAGATGGAGGATAAAGGGCAGGAGGGAAAAGAGGCATTCCAGACGAGCAGGAAGGTGCGGAGGTCGACGGAGGGAGGGAGACAGGGGGGGGGGAAGATCAGAGGAGTTAATAGAGGCAATGAGGAGAGAGATACAGAGGGGACTGGAGGAGGTAAAGGGGCAAGGGAAAAAAGTGGAAAACGAATTAGGGAGGGTGAGAGGAGAGATGAAACTGGCAGAGGAAAGATGGAGAAAGGAAAAGGAGGGAATGGAAAAAAGAATAAGGGAAGTAGAAGGAAAAGTGGAAAAAATAGGGGAACAAGGGAGGGAGATAGTAAGGATTGGAGAAAGACTACGTGAAATGGAGTGCGCGGAAGAGAGAAGGAAGGGGGGTGAGGGAGAGGGTGACGAAGCAAGAGGAGAGAGAGGGGAGGGACTGGTGGAGAGAAGGTTAGAGGAAATGGAGAGGAAGATGGAGCGGAAGGAAAGGGAGGAAAGAAGGAGGAACTTCATAATAAGGGGGGCTACAAGGGAGGGAACGATAAAACAAACGGTAGAAAAGGTTTTGGAGAGAATAGGAGCGACAGGAAGAGTGGAGGGGGCGAGGGAGATTAAAAAAGGGCAAAATGGAGGGAAAGACATAATGATAGAGGTAAGAATGGAGGAAATAGAGGAGAAAAAAGAGGTGATGAGGAGGAAAAAGGAGCTGAGGGGAAGGAAAGAAAGAATTGAGGACGACTTAACGTGGAAGGAAAGGAGAATGCAGTGGAAGTTGAAAAGAATAGGAGAGGAAGAGGAAAGAAGGGGTAAAAGGGTGAGGGTGGGGTATGGGAAGGTGATAATAGAGGGCGAAGTGTGGTATTGGGATGAGGAAAAGGAAGTATTGAGAGACTGGAGGGGAAAGGAAAGGGGGACAGGAAGAGCAGAGGAGGGAAGGCAGGCGGGAAGAGAGGGGGAAGGGACAAGGAGGGGATTAAAAAACGATTAGAGAGGACGGAGAAAAAGGGCGAGAAAAAGAAAGGAAAGGAAGAAGGGGGGAGTTGGAAAATAGCGTTTTGGAATGTGGCGGGGCTTACGAACAAGGATAAGGATTTTTGGAAGGGACTGGAGGATTGGGAAGTGGTAGTGATGGTGGAGACGTGGGTGGAAGAAAAAGGATGGGACAGAATAAGGGAGAGATTGCCGAGGGGGTATACATGGATGGCACAGTGGGCGGTGAAAAGAAATAGAAAGGGGAGAGCAATGGGAGGGATGGTGATAGGGGTGAGGGAGGAGATGAAAGCGCAAAGGAAAGGTGGCAGGGGGAGGAAGAGGGGATGATAACGGTGGAGTTGGAGGAGGGGGTGATTAGATGGGCAATAATCGGCGTGTACATAAACGGAGATATGGAAAGGAAAACGGAGAGACTAAAAGAATGGATGGAGCGGCAGGAGGGAAGGAGGGTAATAATTGGAGGGGATTTTAACGCGCGGACGGGAGTGGAAGGGGGAGGAGGACGGGATGAGAGGGAGGAGACAAAGGAGGGAAGGAGGTCGAAAGACGGAAAGGTAAACGCGGAAGGAAGAAAGCTGATAAAGGTGCTAGAGGAAACGGGGTGGGAGATTTTGAACGGGAACATAGAAAGGGATGAAGAGGGAGAATTTACATATACAGGGGGAAGGGGGGAGACGGTCATCGACTACGCATTAGGAGACAGGAAAACAAGGGAAGCGGTGGAGAGGATGTGGGTAGGGGACAATGTGGAGTCGGATCACCACCCGATTGTGGTGACGATTAAAAAAGGAAAAAGGGAAAGAAAGAGTCAGAGCAAAGGGGAAAGAACGGTAGGAAGTGGGAAATGGACGGAAAGGATGAAGGAGGGGTACAGAAGAAGACTGGAGGGAGTGGAACTAGAGGGAGGGGACATGCAAGGGTTGGCCAAAGAGATAGAGGGAAAAATGAAGGAGGCGATGAAGGGGAGTGAGGAGGGTGATGGTAGGGCGGGAAGAATGACAAGGGAAGGATGGTGGGACGAGGAAAGTAGAAAGAAGAAGAGGGAGATGAGGGAGGAACTAAGGAAATGGCGGAAAGGAAGAAGCACGACGGAACGGTACAAGGGGAAGAAAAGGGAGTACAATAAGATGTGTGAGAGGAAAAAGGAGGAAGAACGAGATAGGCGAATTAGGGAGGTAGCGGAAGCGAAGACGGAAGAGGAAGTGTGGAAGATAGTGAACAGGGGAAGAAAGAGGAGGAAAAGAGTGGAGGATGGAATTAAGGCGGTAGAGTGGAAGGAATACTTCAGGGGGCTGCTAGGTGAAACAGATAGAAGAGGGGAAGGGGGAGCAAGAAGGGAACGAAGAGGAGATATGGAGGAGGGTTTAAGGAAAGAGGAAATAAAGAAGGCGATTCAGAAAATAAAAGAGGGAAAGGCGATGGGGGGAGACGAGATGCCGAACGAAGCGTGGAAGTGGGGAGGAGAGAAGGCAATTGACTGGGCTTGGGAGATCTGCAGGAGGGTGTGGGAAGGGGAGGGTTGGCCAGAGGGATGGAAGGAGGGAATTATAGTTCCAATTATAAAAAAAGGGAAGGGCGAGAGAGTGGAGGAATACAGGGGGGTGACGCTGATGCCGTCGCTGTACAAGGTGTACGCGACGGTGCTAGCAAAAAGGCTGGAAGAAGAGACGGAGAGAGTCGGAGCGGTGCCGCAGAACCAAACGGGATTCAGATCAGGAATGGGAACGATAGACAACATATTTATATTAAATTATTTGATAGGGAAGCAAGTGACGAAGAGAAGAGGAAAGCTTATAGCAGCTTTCATAGACCTGAGAGCAGCGTTTGACTCGGTAGACCGTGGGGAACTGATGAAGGCAATGGAGGAGAGAGGTACAAGGAAAGGGTTAAGGGAGAGAGTAAAAGAAATATATGGGGAGACAAGGAGTAGGGTGAAGGCAGGGGGGGAGATGGGAGAGGTGTTTTGGATGGAGAAGGGGGTTAGACAGGGATGCCCGTTGAGCCCGGCGGTGTTTAATATAATCACGGCAGACCTGGAAGAGGAGTTAAGAAAAGGGGAATGGGGAAGAATTAAAATAGGGAGAGAAAAAATATTCTCGCTGGCGTACGCGGACGACGTAGTGGTGATGGCGGAGAGGGAGGAAGACATGGAGAGTATGATCAGGAGGCTGGGGAGGTACTTTGAAAGGAAGAAGCTGGAAGTAAACGTGGGAAAGACGAAGGTGATGAGGTTTAGGAAAGGAGGGGGAGGTTTAAAAAGAAGACGTGGAAATGGGGTGAGGAAGAGATAGAGGAGGTGAAAGAATTCAAGTACCTGGGGTATGTGTTTAAGAGGAATGGGGAGTAAGGGGCACAGATGAAAGAGAGAATAAAGAAGGCGGGGACTGTAATGAGACAAGTGTGGGGAATAGGAAAGAGGGATTTCGGGAAGGATGTGGGAAGGAGGATGTGGCTAACCGATGTGTTGGTCTAGTGGTTAGAGTGCTTGCCTCTGAAATCAACACATCGGGAGGTCGCGGGTTCGAATCACCGTCTCGTAGTTTCGTCGAGAAATAAAAACACAGGCGTGACGTAGCTCCAGTTGTATACAGATGTCGCGCACACGGACCGGTACGTGTGTGTGTCGGATGGGTATGACTGTAGCCTATGAAGCTATTTCTCGACGAAACGCGACTAGCTCCGAGGCTGGGAAGCGAACTCGTGACCGGCTGTATTGGTATAGGTTTTCCGCAGTTTCCCTATACCCATGACAGAAATGTCATGATGAATATAATACAGAGGGGGAAGTCGGCTGCGGCCGCAATGGGGAGGGGGGATGATGGAGGGAAAGAACAAGTGTAGAGCGGTGGACATATAAGTGGAGCCTTGTAAAAAGCCGAAAAGGCTGTGCAAGTAAAACTCGAAATAAATAAAGGAGGATGTGGCTATTTGACACGCTGGTGTGGACGGTGCTGGGGTATGGGGCGGAGATCTGGGGGTGGGAGGAAAGGAAGGCAATGGGGGCAATGCAGGACAGATATATGAGATGGGTGCTGGGGTTAGACTGAAGGACACCGGGATATATGGTAAGAGAGGACATGAAAAGGGACAAGATAAGAACGAGGGCAGCAAGCAGAGCATGGAGATATGAGGAAAAGTTAGAGAAGGGTGGAGGAAGTGAGTGGGCGAGGAAATGCTGGGAGGAAATAAGGGAGAGGGAGAGGAGGGGGGAACCAGGAAGGTCAGCGTGGGAGAGGGGGAGGGAGGAGTGCAGGAAAAAAGGGAGACGGAGGGGAGAGGCGGCACAAGAACAAGAAGGGGAGGGGTACGGGAGAACAGAGGCGGAGGACAGAGAAGAACAGGAAAGGGAGAGGTGGGAAAGGATAAGGGGATCGAGGTTTAATGGATGGTACAAAGAGGTAGTAACAACAGGGGTTCCAGGGTATTTAAAGAGAGGGTGGGGAGAGGAAAGGTACAGGAGGGTAGCGAGGTTTAGGCTAGGGAACGAAATGAGAGAGGGGCGATATTGGGAGACAGAAGAAGAGAGAAAATGTAGGGTGTGTGGGGAGGAGGAGGAATCCTGGGAACATGCAATAGACTGGGAACATGTAATAGACAGGTGCGGAGGAGGAGAAGGGGAGGAAAGGGGGATAGGAGAAAGGGTAAGAGAAATTCTGGATTAAGGAGGAGGGGGAGAGGAATGGATGAAAAGGTTGCCGGAGAGGAGGAAGGAGAGGGAAGAGGAGAAGTAGGTGAGAGCAGGAGAGGTAGAATCGGTATGAGAGAGGAATGGAGTGAAAGGGGGAAACGGAAGTAGGGCAACGAGAAGAGGAGCGAGCGGACTAGATTTAAGTAAAATTAAGGCGGAAAAAAAAGAGAAGAGCGGCGGCGCGAGCGAAGGAGAGCGAGGGGCTGGCGGAATAGGATTAAGGATAGGTTAAGATAGAATGTAAAGAGTAGGGAATAGAAGTGTAAGCGGCGGAACTGTAAAAAGGAGGAAGACGAGACGGAGGTCCGGATGTAACCCTAAGGGGACGCAATAAACCATTACATACATACTCAATTTATCTTAATTTTTAATATCATAATTTTTAATGAATTCATTTTCGACTTGAAATATAGATTTTAACATCTCTATTAATTGAAACAAAATTAGAGGTAAATTATTGTTAATAATTAAATTGAATTCATTTTTCCAATTAATATAAAATAAGTATGAACAAAGGAAATTTCTAACTTCCAATAGTATGGTTAAAATCCATTATTATTTTTATTTATATAGTTTAAAATAAAACATTATATTTTCAAAATAAAAATAATAATTTTATTTATAAATATTTAAAGAGTTAAACTCATTTAAATATCTTCAATATTAAGCTTTAACTTAAGCTATTTAAATTTAAATATATAATAAAATTAAAATACTATAAAAAAATATAATTAATAAATAGAAAATAATTTTATTATAAAAATCATATATAAATATAAATTTAATATAATTAATTAAATTATTTGTTGGCGCGGAAAGAAAGAACTCGAAAAGGACTAACACACGTGGTTGTATTTATTAATACACCTTGGTAAGCAATAGCTTTTACACATAATGGTAGGTATGAACGAAGTGAAAAAGAAAAGTGTTACACGGTTGCCCTTGCCGTTTAACAGATGAGCGATGTTATAAAAAGACGCGAGAGTAATAGCATCAGACAGAACATAGTCACAGTCGTAGAGTAAGAAGTGAGCCGGCGGTAATTTCTAACACTCCCCCTCGAAACGACGAAGACTACACAGGTCGGTCGCTATCGATGAGTCCCAGAAGACGTAAACAATGTCGGTGTTTAGGTGTCGGCAAACCCTTCGTTAAGAAATCAGCAGCCATTTCCGAAGTAGCAACGTGCTCGATCGTAATGATTTCGTTGGACAGTGCTTCACGTACGAAGTGATGTTTGACATCTATATGTTTAGTCCTGGCATGGAACATATGATTTTCCGCCAGTTTTCGAGCGCTGTTGTTGTCGCAGAAAATCTTGACAATCATGTTCTTAGGAGATCCCAGTTCTGTGAGAATTTGTCGCAGGTGTATTGCTTCCTTCGTAGCTTCCGAGAGTGCCATGTACTCTGCTTCAGTGGAAGAGAGTGCCGCCGTTCTTTGCTTCCTGGACGACCATGAAATGGGATTACCCGCGAGCGAAAACACATATCCCGTGTACGATCTTCTATCTAAGGCACAACTGGCCCAGTTTGCGTCAACGAATCCTTCGACGATCTTTCCAGTTTCCCGATATTTCAGGCCAAGGTTCCTCGTACCAATCAGGTAACGCAAGACGCGTTTCGCTGCGGTCCAGTGCGTCGAATCGTGACTCGTGTTGAATTGACTCAGGTGGTTTACAGCGTGTGTAATATCAGGTCGTGTACAAACCGCTAGGTACATTAATGATCCAATGAGCTCCTGATAGGGATAAGCCGTCGATTTTTCCTCTTCACCGTCGCATTTCGCAAGTTTCACGTGAGGATCCAACGGAGTAGCCACTGGATTAGCGTCGGCCATACCGAAGCGTTCAAGGATGTCAGCGATATATCCCGCTTGGTTAATTTCGATGACTGAAGCATTTTGCGAAAATTCCATGCCCAAACAGTATTTGACTGGTCCGAGTCTCTTTACTTCGAAACTTCTTAAAAGATGATTGTACAATTTCGTTATTAGAGACTTGTCCTGGCAGGCTACGAGTATATCATCGACATATGTCGTTACGAGAAGAAGTTTCTCTCCTTGTCTCTTGTAGAAGGTACAGGGATCTGACGATGACTTCACGGTTCCAAAATCTAGTAGCTTCCGAGATAATTCCTCATGCCAGCAACGCCCGGCTTGGCGAAGTCCATAGAGAGATTTATTGAGCATACATACTCGATCTCCAGCCTTTAATTTCTGGATCATTTGATTTGCTCGATTTAGGATATCGCTGTTGGGCGACTCGGTTCGCACCAGGTAAGTCAAGGCTTCATTTATATGCTGGGGGATCTTCATGTAAATTTTCTCTTTCAATTTACCATTGAGGAACGCCGTGGCCACGTCGAAGTGTTCCATTTCCATTTTGTTTTCCGCAGCCAGGGCAGCCATGAGTCTCACAGATTCCATTCGCGCGACCGGAGCGAACGTGTCATCGAAGTCCACTCCGGGACGTTGTGCAAAACCTCAAGCCACGATACGAGCTTTTCGGCGTTCTAGCGTCCCGTCTTGATTGTACTTGTTCCTGAGTACCACGCGACTTCCGATGACTTGAGCGTTCTGCGGTCTAGGTACAAGTTCCCAAGTGTCGTGTTTCAATATCGATTTGAGTTCCGCAGCAATCGCGTGCTGCCAATCCTCGGCATTTGGTCCTTCGATGGCTTGAATAAGGGGTACTTCGCTTGCGTTAACGAACTCCGGCGAAGATTCCGTCGGTTCTACATTATGAAAAAGTTTACGTGGTCTCCCCCTTAATCCTGTGCGCAGAATGCGAGGTCGTCCTGGACCTCTTTTACGCGGAGTTTCAGGACGACCTTCAGCGTCGTCCGTTTCTTCGGTGTCGGGTTCATCGCAGACTTCTTCCGGTGGGTTCATTTTCTCCGAATCTTTTTCATCCGCTTTGTCCATTTTTGCAGGAAATTCTATTTCTTGTTCATCGTCGATTTTCGTTGGAGTCACGGTTCCCATCTTCGACTTGTTCGTTGGATTCGGGTCCATGACCTTGATGTCACGGGCAATTTCGATCTTTCTCTTCTTAGGAATCCAGACTCGGTACCCTTTTGATGTTTCAGAGTAACCAACTAGTACTCCTTCGCGACAACGAGATTCGAGCTTGTCCTTCTGAGGTTCGCGTTTTAGAACCATGATGTCACCTCCAAAGATTCTTAAATGTTTCAGGTCTGGTATTTTGCCTTTCCATTTTTCGAAAGCGGTTCTCCCTCCGATAGCACTGCTGGGGCAACGATTTCGTAGATAATTTGCCGTATTCACAGCTTCTGCCCATAGAAGATTCGGGAGTGACGATTCGATGAGAAGACAACGCGCCATTTCAAGAAGAGTCCTATTTCTTCTTTCTGCTATGCCGTTTTGCTCGGGAGTGTTTGACAACGTTAGTCGTCGTTGAATTCCAGCTTCCTTTAAGAAATCGTCGAACTGGGCGTTTCTGTATTCTGTTCCATTGTCGGATTGTAAATACTTGATTTTCTTTGCGGTTAGATTTTCCTCAAGCGCTTTAAAGTCTTTGAACGCATCGAGGGCTTCGTTTTTCTGTCGAATAAATCGGACTTCACACCATCTTGTAGCGTCGTCAATGAAGGTGATATAGTATTTAGATTTTCCGAGGGATTCCGTCTTCATCGGTCCGCATATGTCCGAATGAACAATTTCCAGCACTTCCGACTTTCGTGTCGATTTCTTCGGAAATGGCGCTTTCGTCATTTTTCCTTGCGCGCATGTGTTGCAAGGAACTTCATCCGGGCAATTCTTGATCCCGAGACCCCTGATCGCGCCATCCCGTATCCCTTTTGCCAGATCTCGATAGTTCAAGTGTCCCATTTTACGATGACAGATTTTCACTGCCAGGAGTTCGTCGGGGTCTTCGTTCCTTGATTCGACGTTGGTATTTGCTTGTTCGGCTATATCTCCAATGCAGTAGAGACCACCGTTACGTTCCGCTCTGAGTAGCGTATTCCAGTTTCGATCGGTGATTTCGGCGCAATTTTGATCAAATGTGACCCTCAGGCCTTTATCGCATATCCTGCTAACGGAGAGTAAATTTAATCGGAGGCCAGGGACGTGCAAAGCATTTTCGAGATTGATATTCTTCTCATTACCGTTGGATTTGACGGTAAACGATACCGATCCTTTTCCGGTAACTTCCGTAGATGATTGATCCGCCAAATTGACTTTCGTAAATTTTGGTTCATTTTTTCTTATAAAGATCGTTTCATCGTTGCACATGTGTGCAGTACAGCCACTATCAATGCACCACGTACCTCTGTTTCCAGTTTCTCCCATTTTGAGCGTATTCACGACGGTTTCGTTGATCTTTGATGCCTGGTTTGTTGTTACACACAGGCTCAACCCGTCGGCTCGATTTGCATTGTCGTGTCGCTGCGTTGACTCCGTACAATCGGCCGCCTTGTGGCCAATTTTTCGACATCGGTGGCATTTGTATTTGAAGATCTCTTTCTTTTGTGTGCTGTTTCCCTTTTCTTCCTTGTCTTTATTGTTCGGCTTCTTACCTGCATATTTCTTGTAGTTCTGCCGGCCACGCGCGAACAATGCATTCGACTCTTGTTCTCGAGTCTCGTTTTTCCTTGCATCGTTCTCTTCGATGATTTTTATACGCAGGGCATCCGGAGTTGGCAACGTATCTCTGGATTCTATCGCACAACGGAAGTTCGCGAAAGAACGTGGAAGACTATACAGCAGCATAATTGAAAGTAGATCTGGATTTATTTCGATGTCCATCTCTCTCAGTTTGTCGACGGTACTGAAGAACCTTTGCATGTGCTCACGAACGTCTTCACTTTCTTCCATTCGGTGGAGTGTCAACTGCTTGATAAGCGTCGCTTTACGAGCTGGACCTGTTGACTGGTGAATACTTTGTAATTTCAGCCAGAGTTCCCTTGATGTATTACAGTCTTTAATTTGCATTAATTCTGACGTTTTAATTGACAGAATTATATCGGCTTTTGCCTTATCATCTTCGACCTCCCATTTTCGTCGAAGTTCCGCGTTTTCTGCTGTGCCCGCGATCGGTTCCGGCTTCGTTATGGCCCCACTTGCATATCCCCAAACTTCATTTTTCGTGAGGATTGCACGCATCTGAATTCTCCAAGTGTCATAGTTTTCCTTGTTGAGAGGTTCAATGCGTACGGTATGTGATGAGGCCATTCCGCCGTTTCGTTTCTGTCGTTCACTTCTTACCTCCTTTTCAGGTCATACGTGCACGTTTTTCAGCGGGTCCTTTTCGTAACAGTAGTTTTTCCTTTTTGTGACCTGGGCCCATAACCTGTTGGCGCGGAAAGAAAGAACTCGAAAAGGACTAACACACGTGGTTGTATTTATTAATACACCTTGGTAAGCAATAGCTTTTACACATAATGGTAGGTATGAACGAAGTGAAAAAGAAAAGTGTTACACGGTTGCCCTTGCCGTTTAACAGATGAGCGATGTTATAAAAAGACGCGAGAGTAATAGCATCAGACAGAACATAGTCACAGTCGTAGAGTAAGAAGTGAGCCGGCGGTAATTTCTAACATTATTTCCTAATAAATATTCATTCCATCCTATTTCTAACTTAAAATTAAATTTATTTAAAAATTTAAAATGCGGGGAAATTATCGAGCAGGCGATGATTCGAAAAAGTAAAAAGAACGAGAGCGTTGCTATGACAACCGAAGACAACGATATAAAAGAAATAATAATTGAGAGTTGAAGGGATAAAGTCGAGAAGAACGGACGTGTATTTAAAATAAAACCTTATCTTTGTTCTGTTAAATGTGTTTGAGTAAATTTGTTTAATCTATTAATTTATCCTGACGAACAATTGTCGAAGAGTACGACAATTTATTTCAGAAGTGGGATATACTCGAAAAGTATAAATTGGATGCGAATCTGGGATTCGTTGTCGCGATCGATAAAGCCGGGCTTTAGATCGGAGTTGAATGAAATCGAGCGTCGCGGATTTCAATCAAGAAAGTGCGAGCGTTGTTAAACGAAAAAGAGGACGACCGAGGAAAGTCGTGATCAATCAAGAAAATATTGACGATTTGTTGCAAGAAGCTGCGTCAACGATGTTACTTCGTACCCCCCCTGGAGCGTCGAAGAATCCGGATACGATTATTCCTCCGAGGAACGAGGTACGCGAGAACATAGGGAATGATGTTCCACCGCCAATGGAACGGCCGGGAACTTCACGAAGTTTGTTCCCAAATATGTTCTCGAACGATGTCTATTTCGACGAGATGGGTTTAATGAACGGTCAACAAAGTCGTGGACGAAGTTTCATGGATCTTTCGAATATTTTGCCGAGCTTCGATCCGATCAGCAATGACGCTGATATTGGTCGATGGATCGATAAAATCGAGGAATACGCGAATATGTATAGATGGGACGATTTAGCAACAAGACATTACGCGTTGTCAAAGTTGCAAGGAGTTGCGAGGAAATGGAAAGACAGTCTCGAAAAATCCGACAGAACGTGGGACGATTGGAAAGTTCTACTAAAAAGCACGTTCTTATCAGGAGAGTCTGGAACGAGAGAGATCCTCGAGGCTCAAAATTATAAACGACGATCAAATCAAAATATAATCGAATATTTTTACGAAAAATTGGCAAAATGCAATCGAGCTCGAATGGGAGAAAGAGAAACGATCGAATGGATCATCGACGGGTTGGATAACGATCAATTTCGAGCGTATCTTGGACCGCTTTCACGATATTCGGGACCAGCTGAACTTCTACCAGATCTGAAAAGCGGGAGTACCTTTATCAAAAACAATCCGCGAACGACGACAGCGAAACCAACACTCACTCGAAAGGAAATACAATGTTTCAAATGTCAACGCATGGGGCACACGGCGAGATTCTGTTGAAATAAAGAGGAAGAGGAAAAGACACCGTCAGCTCAATCATCGAATGAAAAGAAAAAGGAAATAAGATGTTTTAAATGTAACGAGGTAGGTCACTACGCACGAGATTGTAAGACGAGCAGTTTAAAGAAAAGTCAAGATAACGAGCGAGAAAAGGTCTTGCATATCGAAGGGAATTCGCACGCAAAATTTTTCAAAACCGCGTTGATAAATAACAAAGAAATTCGTTGCTATGTTGACTTGGGCAGTAGTGTGACAGTCATACGTCAAGAAAATGCGGACAAATTACAGCTGTCATATTTCGAGTGTCAACTAAAGCCTTTGACCGGTTATGGTGGAGGAGAGGTTACTCCGGTGGGCGTCATGACAGTCAAGCTTGTGATTGAAGGAGTCCCTGCCAAATGCGATGTATACGTGGTCCCGGACGATTCACAGATCGTACCTCTATTGGTCGGACATTCATACACCGAACAGTCGAATGTTCATATTTTGAATTCCAACGGGACTCTTAACATCTCGAGTAATATTCGCGAATTATGCGAGATCGAGAGTTCAAGATCGAACAAAACAAAACTCGTGTCCGAAGACGACATCGTAATACCGAAAAACTATCTGGGTCACATAAATGTTGTCGGTAACATTTGCTCAAACGACTTATACGTCGAAGGCTACATTCAAGAGTGTGGAGACGTTATTCCGCGATGTATCGTGAGCTCAAACGAAAATGGTGAATCGATTATACCCGTCATGAATCTCGGAGAAAAGGAGATAAAGATTTCGAGAGGCCAAACTGTTTCACGTGGAGAAGTTTGCGAGGAGAGAGAATATATGCAAACTGTTAATTCCGAAGAAATAAAAAAAAACGAAATCGATTCGGATCTGAACGACGAAGACCACGACGAATTAACCTCACTGATGAACAAATATCGGGAGGTGGTTTCGACAAATGTTCATCAAATGGGAAGAACAAATATCACCGAAATGGAGATAAAATTGTCCTCGGAGAAACCAGTCTTTTATAGGCCGTACCGATTGTCTTACCACGAAAAAGAGCAAGTAAAAGATATGATTGCAGATTTGAAAAAAGCCGACGTTATCGAGGATAGCTCATCCCCGTATGCGAGCCCAATATTATTAGTCCGAAAAACAAGTGGAGAAGTTCGATTGTGCGTGGACTACAGGGCCTTAAACAAAATGACGATCAAAGATAAATATCCTATGCCGTTAATCGATGATCAGATCGATCGATTGAGGGGTCACCGATATTTTACGAGCTTGGACCTTTTCAGCGGATATTATCAAGTACCGGTGGCGCGGGATTCACGAGAAAAAACCGCGTTTGTCACGCCAGATGGACATTACCAGTTCAAGAGAATGCCCTTTGGATTGTGTAATGCGCCAGCGATTTTTCAACGCATGATCAATGTCATTTTCGGAAATTTAAATGGGGATTTAGCAATGACTTATCTCGACGATATTATCTCAGCCTGCAAAGGATTTAGAGAAGGAATCGAAAAACTGGAGAAAATTCTTCAGTTGTTGATTTCGGCAGGATTGACATTAAATTTAAAGAAATGTCATTTCTTCAAAAAGAAGATCGAATATTTGGGATTCGAGATATCGCAATCGGGAGTAGAACCGGGTACACGAAAAATCGTCGCAGTAAAATTATTTCCGGTCCCGACGAACGTACGCGCGATTCGGAGTTTTGTTGGACTGGCAAGCTTCTTTCGGCGTTTCGTGAAGAATTTCGCGATAATTATCAAGCCTCTGACAGATTTATTAGCAAAAGGTGCGTCGTTTATTTGGGGTGAAGATCAGCAGGATGCATTCGAGGAAGTCAAGTTGAGGTTGACATCAAGACCGATATTATCGATTTATAATCCGAAAGCAAAAACCGAGGTACATACTGATGCGAGTCAACATGGATTGGGAGCGGTATTGTTTCAACTCCAGGAGGAAAATCGATTCCACCCAGTTTGCTATTATAGCAGAAAAACAACTAACGACGAAGCGAAATATCACTCTTTCGAATTAGAAGCTCTAGCCATTGTTTGCGCGCTTGAAAAGTTTCGGGTTTATCTCATCGGCATTGAGTTTGTAATAAAAACCGATTGCAACAGTCTGAAGCTTCTGGAGGGTAAACGAGACTTGAATCCTCGAATCGGTCGATGGTTTATCAGGCTGTCGGAGTTTCATTATCAAATCGAACACGTAAAAGGAGAACGGAATACGGTTGCTGACGGCTTGAGTCGATTTCCTGTTGAGCCAGAAGAAGATATACCAATCGTTGGGTTGCCAATTTTAGGTATCAATATCAATTCGAATTGGATAGCAGCCATGCAACGATCGTGTCCGGAAATTTTAGAAACCCGTGACAAACTAGAGGAAGGAGACGCTGAAACGCACAAGAAATTTAGCATGGCCAATGGACGAGTTTACAAAATCACAAAAGGGCGATGGAGATTGTATGTACCGACAGAACTGCGAAACGAGATAGTGGCTACGACTCATAAATGTCTTGCACATCTTGGGATTGATAAAACGTTAACAAAACTGAAGGAAACTTATTATTTTCCGAGTATGCGCGAATACGTTACGACGTACATAAATCGTTGCATAAATTGTTTATATTATAAACCACAGACTGGTAAGAAACCGGGATATTTACACCCAATCGAAAAAGGGGATATTCCGTTCGAAACTATTCACGTTGATCACCTAGGACCACTTGTCAAGACAGAAACGGACAATAAGTACGTGTTGGGAGTGATTTGTGCTTTTAGCAAATACGTCATATTGGAGGCGGTGAAAACCACGGGTTCGGACGAGACGATTGAAGTATTGAGAAAATTGATCTCACATTACGGAAAACCGAAAAGAATAATAAGCGATCGAGGTGCAGCTTACATATCGAAAAAGTTCGAAAGCTTTTGCAAAGAATATGAAATAATTCACGTGAAAACAGCTGCAGGTTCGCCCCGAGCAAATGGGCAGATTGAAAGGATCAATAGTGTTATTATCAATTGTCTTCCTACGATAACACAAGATCCGGAAAATACTGATTGGGACAAAAGAATTTATGACGTACAATGGGCAATTAACAATAGTACACACAGAGTGACGAAACGAACACCAGCAGAAATGATATTTAACTACAAAACGATTGGAAAAGAAGATAGCTTGTTGACAAGAGAGATAAGAGAATTGAATGAACAATTCGGAACGGAATTGGAGGGTGAAAATGTATCGCAATTATTGAAGACGAATAAAGAAAAGCTTTGTCAACAATTCAACAAAAAGCGAAAGGAAGGAAAAATATTGGAGCCTGGACAGCTGGTATTAGTTCGGTACGAATCACCTGCGACTGGCGAGAGCAAGAAATTGACCGAAAAATACAGAGGTCCCTATGAAGTCGTAAACGGATTGGGAAATGATAGATATTTAATTCAAGATATAGAAGGAGAACAGCAGAGTGGACGATTTTATAAAGGAATAATTGCATTAGATCGATTGAAGGTCATACCAAAAGGAGATTAAAACTTAAAAAAAACAAAATGTTCTCCGGACATCGCCGAGGACGTCGATTGGTCAGGATAGCCGAATTGCGGGGAAATTATCGAGCAGGCGATGATTCGAAAATGTAAAAAGAACGAGAGCGTTGCTATGACAACCGAAGACAACGATATAAAAGAAATAATAATTGAGAGTTGAAGGGATAAAGTCGAGAAGAACGGACGTGTATTTAAAATAAAACCTTATCTTTGTTCTGTTAAATGTGTTTGAGTAAATTTGTTTAATCTATTAATTTATCCTGACGAACAATTGTCGAAGAGTACGACAAAAAGATTTAAAAACTTCAAATTTATATAATATTGATAAAAATCATATATAATATTATATATTTATACAGCGTGTTTCAAAATTACTGACCAACCCGGAACTGGCGGGTTCGGAGGGGTCCCCCGAGTATAACTATCGAGGCGTTTTTTTTTTCCGTCCAATAGTTTCTGAATGAGAGCGATTAGAATATCGGAGTTCGGCCAATTGTTGTAGGGCCGACGTCTGCCCTTAACAACGACGCCACTCGAGTGCTGAATCTGAGCGCGAAAGACGTAGCAGGCTACGAGTCAGGAAGATAGGTGTCTGTCTCGCTTGCCCGAGCGAGTTGACATTTCTGTCATATTTGGCGCATAAGTTCAGACCGCGCGGCAAGATTCTACTGAAATGCACCGTTTGACAGATGACGGCAAGCGTTATTTGACGTTTTGCGTATCGATCGCTTAGGCTGCCTGTTAACCAATCGGATTTGACATTCGTGACAGGCCGGCCGATCTGTCACTTCTAGCTTCGTCTTTATTCACTTCACGAATGTCATGCCGAAACATGAAGCTCGCCTGGATCCATGAGAAATGTATTCCTTTGTACGAGCGATGATGAGAAAATATCATCGCGCTCTATGGGATTATTCATCGAGGCATAGCGTTATCGTTATATTTAGGCGGTCATAAAAGATCAATAATTAATAAGTCGTCAATTCAGATTTCATGCTATATTTTTTAAATCAAGAAAAAAAAGAACCGACAATTGCTCGATGCATGTCGAATCTCGAGTACAGCGTTACAGCACGTGTTTTTGAATTGTTTTTTTTTTTTTTTTTCTTGATTGCGACCGGTGTTCTGGCGATTCGGATTGTCAAGTTGCCGGGGATTTACATCGTTACACGAATAACAAAGATTCGATATTTTGGTTTATCTGAATGCATGCTGGTACGAGTGCAAATATTAAATCAATGCTTCATATGATTTCTGGACGCCCTATCGGACATTTCTGAAAAGATTCGTCTACTTGCGTAATTGCGTTCGGCCGAGTTCCTCTTAATGCGAGTAGATAAGTTTCGCTGCCGTGATAGTAATTTTGACTTTCATGATGTCATCATCATGAAAGTGGTTCATTCATCATTGGTTCTGAAAACGATGCTTGAGAAGGGGATGGTCTATCGCTAAAATGGAGCTCGGACGAGTGTTAGACAGTGCATAGCGGAAAGACATGAAAATGATTCTCTCAATCATTTTTCTAGCATCGACGGGACTTGACAAACGGAGATAAAGTCGATAGTCTCAAGTGTTTGTCGGACATCCATGGGATATATTCGAAAGCGTCACGTTGAGTTTGTCTTTGATTTCATCTCCTTTTTGATCCAGGAGAATGGATCATGTAAGCAGAGGTAAAACGGTAGCACGTTCTCCCTCGTTTCGGTCCCGATCGCGAACGGAGAGAAATCAAATCTGTCAGTGATTCGTGCAGTATCCATAGGACAACACTCGACAACGTCACGACGAGTTCGCCATTGATATCATCTCCTTTTCGATAATATCGCGACGAGATGAATTAATCTCGTTGCCGATCGCGAACGGAGATGAAATCAATTCTGTCAATGATTCGTGCAGTACCCATACGACATACTCGACAAGGTCACAACGAGTTGGCGGTTAATTTCATCTCCATTCCGATAATATCGCAAAGAGATGATTTCATCTCGTTCCCAATCGCGAACGGAGATGAAATCAATTCTGTCAATGATTCTTCTAGTGTCCGTAGGACATACTCGAAGCCGTCACGACGAGTTTGCCTTTGATTTCATCTCGTTTCCGATTATATCGGAACGATATAAGCCATCTAGTTCCCGATCGCGAACGGAGATAAAATCAATTCTGTCAGTGATTCGTGGAGTATCCATAGGATACACTCGACAACGTCACGACGAGTTCGCTATGGATTTCATCTCCTTTTCGATAATATTGCGACGAGATGAATTCATCTTGTTCCCGATCGCGAACGGAGATGAAATCAATTCTGTCAATGATTCTTCTAGTGTCCGTAGGACATACTCGAAGCCGTCACGACGAGTTTGCCTTTGATTTCATCTCGTTTCCGATTATATCGGAACGATATAAGCCATCTAGTTCCCGATCGCGAACGGAGATAAAATCAATTCTGTCAGTGATTCGTGGAGTATCCATAGGATACACTCGACAACGTCACGACGAGTTCGCTATGGATTTCATCTCCTTTTCGATAATATTGCGACGAGATGAATTCATCTTGTTCCCGATCGCGAACGGAGATGAAATCAATTCTGTCAGTGATTCGTGCAGTATCCATAGGATACACTCGACAACGTCACGACGAGTTCGCCATTGATTTCATCTCCTTTCCGATTATATTGAAGCGAGATAAATTTATCTCGTTCCCGATCGCGATAGGAGATAAAATCAATTCGGACAACGATTCGTGCATTATCCATAGGACATACTCGACAACGTCACAACGAGTTCGCGGTTGATTTCATCTCCATTCCGATAATATCGCAAAGAGATGATTTCATCTCGTTCCCGATCGCGAACGGAGGTGAAATCAAATCTGTCAACGATTCTTCTAGTGTCCGTAAGACATACTCGAAGCCGTCACGACGAGTTCGCCATTGATTTCATCTCCTTTCAGATTATATTGAAACGAGATAAATTCATCTCGTTCCCGATCGCGATGAGAGATGAAATCAATTCGGACAACGATTCGTGCATTATCCATAGGACGTACTCGACAACGTCACAACGAGTTCGCGGTTGATTTCATCTCCATTCCGATAATATCGCACAGCGATGATTTCATCTCGTCCCCGATCGCGAATGGAGATGAAATCAATTCTGTCAATGATTCCTCTAGTGTCCGTAGGACATACCCGAAGCCGTCACGACCAGATCGCCATTGATTTCATCTCCTTTCAGATTATATTGAAACGAGATAAATTCATCTCGTTCCCGATCGCGATAGGAGATGAAATCAATTCGGACAACGATCCGTGCATTATCCATAGGACGTACTCGACAACGTCACAACGAGTTCGCGGTTGATTTCATCTCCATTCCGATAATATCGCAAAGAGATGATTTCATCTCGTTCCCGATCGCGAACGGAGATGAAATCAATTCTGTCAATGATTCTTCTAGTGTCCGTAGGACATACTCGAAGCCGTCACGACGAGTTCGCCATTGATTTCATCTCCTTTTCGATAATATTGCGACGAGATGAATTCATCTTGTTCCCGATCGCGAACGGAGATGAAATCAATTCTGTCAGTGATTCGTGCAGTATCCATAGGATACACTCGACAACGTCACGACGAGTTCGCCATTGATTTCATCTCCTTTCCGATTATATTGAAGCGAGATAAATTTATCTCGTTCCCGATCGCGATAGGAGATAAAATCAATTCGGACAACGATTCGTGCATTATCCATAGGACATACTCGACAACGTCACAACGAGTTCGCGGTTGATTTCATCTCCATTCCGATAATATCGCAAAGAGATGATTTCATCTCGTTCCCGATCGCGAACGGAGGTGAAATCAAATCTGTCAACGATTCTTCTAGTGTCCGTAAGACATACTCGAAGCCGTCACGACGAGTTCGCCATTGATTTCATCTCCTTTCAGATTATATTGAAACGAGATAAATTCATCTCGTTCCCGATCGCGATGAGAGATGAAATCAATTCGGACAACGATTCGTGCATTATCCATAGGACGTACTCGACAACGTCACAACGAGTTCGCGGTTGATTTCATCTCCATTCCGATAATATCGCACAGCGATGATTTCATCTCGTCCCCGATCGCGAATGGAGATGAAATCAATTCTGTCAATGATTCCTCTAGTGTCCGTAGGACATACCCGAAGCCGTCACGACCAGATCGCCATTGATTTCATCTCCTTTCAGATTATATTGAAACGAGATAAATTCATCTCGTTCCCGATCGCGATAGGAGATGAAATCAATTCGGACAACGATCCGTGCATTATCCATAGGACGTACTCGACAACGTCACAACGAGTTCGCGGTTGATTTCATCTCCATTCCGATAATATCGCAAAGAGATGATTTCATCTCGTTCCCGATCGCGAACGGAGATGAAATCAATTCTGTCAATGATTCTTCTAGTGTCCGTAGGACATACTCGAAGCCGTCACGACGAGTTCGCCATTGATTTCATCTCCTTTTCGATAATATCGCGACGAGATCAATTCATCTCGTTCCCGATCGCGAACGGAGATGAAATCAATTCTGTAGGTAATTCGTGCAGTATCCATATGATACACTCGACATCGTCACGATGAGTTCGCCATTGATTTCATCTCCATTCCGATAATATCGCAAACCGATGATTTCATCTCGTTCCGGATCGCGAACGGAGATGAAATCAATTCTGTCAGTGATTCGTGCAGTATCCATATGATACATTCGACATCGTCACGACGAGTTCGCCATTGATTTCATCTCCATTCCGATAATATCGCAAACAGATGATTTCATCTCGTTCCCGATCGCGAACGGAGATGAAATCAATTCGGACAACGATTCGTGCATTATCCATAGGATATACTCGACAACGGCACAACGAGTTCGCGGTTGATTTCATCTCCATTCCGATAATATCGCAAAGAGATGATTTCATCTCGTTCCCGATCGCGAATGAAGATGAAATCAATTCTGACAATGATTCCTCTAGTGTCCGTAGGACATACCCGAAGCCGTCACGACGAGTTCGCCATTGATTTCATCTCCTTTCAGATTATATTGAAACGAGATAAATTCATCTCGTTCCCGATCGCGATAGGAGATGAAATCAATTCGGACAACGGTTCGTGCATTATCCGTAGGACGTACTCGACAACGTCACAACGAGTTCGCGGTTGATTTCATCTCCATTCCGATAATATCGCACAGCGATGATTTCATCTCGTCCCCGATCGCGAATGGAGATGAAATCAATTCTGTCAATCATTCCTCTAGTGTCCGTAGGACATACCCGAAGCCGTCACGACGAGTTCGCCATTGATTTCATCTCCTTTCAGATTATATTGAAACGAGATAAATTCATCTCGTTCCCGATCGCGATAGGGAACGAGATGAATTCATCTCGTCGCGATATTACCGAAAAGGAGATGAAATCAATGGCGAACTCGTCGTGACGTTGTCGAGTGTATCCTATAGATCCTCCACGAATCACTGACAGAATTGATTTCATCTCGAGTATGTCCTATGGATAATGCACGAATCGTTGTCCGAATTGATTTCATCTCCTATCGCGATCGGGAACGAGATGAATTTATCTCGTTTCAATATAATCTGAAAGGAGATGAAATCAATGGCGAACTCGTCGTGACGGCTTTGGGTATGTCCTACGGACACTAGAGGAATCATTGACAGAATTGATTTCATCTCCATTCGCGATCGGGGACGAGATGAAATCATCGCTTTGCGATATTATCGGAATGGAGATGAAATCAACCGCAAACTCGTTGTGACGTTGTCGAGTATGTCCTATGGATAATGCACGAATCGTTGTCCGAATAGATTTCATCTCCGTTTGCGATCGGGAACGAGATGAAATCATCTCTTTGCGATATTATCGGAATGGAGATGAAATCAATGGCGAACTCGTCGTGACGATGTCGAATGTATCATATGGATACTTCACGAATTACTGACAGAATTGATTTCATCTCCGTTCGCGATACGGAACGAGATGAAATCATCGGTTTGCGATATTATCGGAATGGAGATGAAATCAATGGCGAACTCGTCGTGACGATGTCGAGTGTATCATATGGATACTGCACGAATTACCTACAGAATTGATTTCATCTCCGTTCGCGATCGGGAACGAGATGAATTGATCTCGTCGCGATATTATCGAAAAGGAGATGAAATCAATGGCGAACTCGTCGTGACGGCTTCGAGTATGTCCTACGGACACTAGAAGAATCATTGACAGAATTGATTTCATCTCCGTTCGCGATCGGGAACGAGATGAAATCATCTCTTTGCGATATTATCGGAATGGAGATGAAATCAACCGCGAACTCGTTGTGACGTTGTCGAGTACGTCCTATGGATAATGCACGGATCGTTGTCCGAATTGATTTCATCTCCTATCGCGATCGGGAACGAGATGAATTTATCTCGTTTCAATATAATCTGAAAGGAGATGAAATCAATGGCGATCTCGTCGTAACGGCTTCGGGTATGTCCTACGGACACTAGAGGAATCATTGACAGAATTGATTTCATCTCCATTCGCGATCGGGGACGAGATGAAATCATCGCTGTGCGATATTATCGGAATGGAGATGAAATCAACCGCGAACTCGTTGTGACGTTGTCGAGTACGTCCTATGGATAATGCACGAACCGTTGTCCGAATTGATTTCATCTCCTATCGCGATCGGGAACGAGATGAATTTATCTCGTTTCAATATAATCTGAAAGGAGATGAAATCAATGGCGAACTCGTCGTGACGGCTTCGGGTATGTCCTACGGACACTAGAGGAATCATTGACAGAATTGATTTCATCTCCATTCGCGATCGGGAACGAGATGAAATCATCTCTTTGCGATATTATCGGAATGGAGATGAAATCAACCGCGAACTCGTTGTGACGTTGTCGAGTATATCCTATGGATAATGCACGAATCGTTGTCCGAATTGATTTCATCTCCGTTCGCGATCGGGAACGAGATGAAATCATCTGTTTGCGATATTATCGGAATGGAGATGAAATCAATGGCGAACTCGTCGTGACGATGTCGAATGTATCATATGGATACTGCACGAATCACTGACAGAATTGATTTCATCTCCGTTCGCGATCCGGAACGAGATGAAATCATCGGTTTGCGATATTATCGGAATGGAGATGAAATCAATGGCGAACTCATCGTGACGATGTCGAGTGTATCATATGGATACTGCACGAATTACCTACAGAATTGATTTCATCTCCGTTCGCGATCGGGAACGAGATGAATTGATCTCGTCGCGATATTATCGAAAAGGAGATGAAATCAATGGCGAACTCGTCGTGACGGCTTCGAGTATGTCCTACGGACACTAGAAGAATCATTGACAGAATTGATTTCATCTCCATTCGCGATCGGGACCGAGATGAAATCATCTCTTTGCGATATTATCGGAATGGAGATGAAATCAACCGCGAACTCGTTGTGACGTTGTCGAGTACGTCCTATGGATAATGCACGGATCGTTGTCCGAATTGATTTCATCTCCTATCGCGATCGGGAACGAGATGAATTTATCTCGTTTCAATATAATCTGAAAGGAGATGAAATCAATGGCGATCTGGTCGTGACGGCTTCGGGTATGTCCTACGGACACTAGAGGAATCATTGACAGAATTGATTTCATCTCCATTCGCGATCGGGGACGAGATGAAATCATCGCTGTGCGATATTATCGGAATGGAGATGAAATCAACCGCGAACTCGTTGTGACATTGTCGAGTACGTCCTATGGATAATGCACGAATCGTTGTCCGAATTGATTTCATCTCTCATCGCGATCGGGAACGAGATGAATTTATCTCGTTTCAATATAATCTGAAAGGAGATGAAATCAATGGCGAACTCGTCGTGACGGCTTCGAGTATGTCTTACGGACACTAGAAGAATCGTTGACAGATTTGATTTCACCTCCGTTCGTGATCGGGAACGAGATGAAATCATCTCTTTGCGATATTATCGGAATGGAGATGAAATCAACCGCGAACTCGTTGTGACGTTGTCGAGTATGTCCTATGGATAATGCACGAATCGTTGTCCGAATTGATTTCATCTCCTATCGCGATCGGGAACGAGATAAATTTATCTCGCTTCAATATAATCGGAAAGAAGATGAAATCAATGGCGAACTCGTCGTGACGTTGTCGAGTGTATCCTATGGATACTGCACGAATCACTGACAGAATTGATTTCATCTCCGTTCGCGATCGGGAACAAGATGAATTCATCTCGTCGCAATATTATCGAAAAGGAGATGAAATCCATAGCGAACTCGTCGTGACGTTGTCGAGTGTATCCTATGGATACTCCACGAATCACTGACAGAATTGATTTTATCTCCGTTCGCGATCGGGAACTAGATGGCTTATATCGTTCCGATATAATCGGAAACGAGATGAAATCAAAGGCAAACTCGTCGTGACGGCTTCGAGTATGTCCTACGGACACTAGAAGAATCATTGACAGAATTGATTTCATCTCCGTTCGCGATTGGGAACGAGATGAAATCATCTCTTTGCGATATTATCGGAATGGAGATGAAATTAACCGCCAACTCGTTGTGACCTTGTCGAGTATGTCGTATGGGTACTGCACGAATCATTGACAGAATTGATTTCATCTCCGTTCGCGATCGGCAACGAGATTAATTCATCTCGTCGCGATATTATCGAAAAGGAGATGATATCAATGGCGAACTCGTCGTGACGTTGTCGAGTGTTGTCCTATGGATACTGCACGAATCACTGACAGATTTGATTTCTCTCCGTTCGCGATCGGGACCGAAACGAGGGAGAACGAGCTACCGTTTTACCTCTGCTTACATGATCCATTCTCCTGGATCAAAAAGGAGATGAAATCAAAGACAAACTCAACGTGACGCTTTCGAATATATCCCATGGATGTCCGACAAACACTTGAGACTATCGACTTTATCTCCGTTTGTCAAGTCCCGTCGATGCTAGAAAAATGATTGAGAGAATCATTTTCATGTCTTTCCGCTATGCACTGTCTAACACTCGTCCGAGCTCCATTTTAGCGATAGACCATCCCCTTCTCAAGCATCGTTTTCAGAACCAATGATGAATGAACCACTTTCATGATGATGACATCATGAAAGTCAAAATTACTATCACGGCAGCGAAACTTATCTACTCGCATTAAGAGGAACTCGGCCGAACGCAATTACGCAAGTAGACGAATCTTTTCAGAAATGTCCGATAGGGCGTCCAGAAATCATATGAAGCATTGATTTAATATTTGCACTCGTACCAGCATGCATTCAGATAAACCAAAATATCGAATCTTTGTTATTCGTGTAACGATGTAAATCCCCGGCAACTTGACAATCCGAATCGCCAGAACACCGGTCGCAATCAAGAAAAAAAAAAAAAAAAACAATTCAAAAACACGTGCTGTAACGCTGTACTCGAGATTCGACATGCATCGAGCAATTGTCGGTTCTTTTTTTTCTTGATTTAAAAAATATAGCATGAAATCTGAATTGACGACTTATTAATTATTGATCTTTTATGACCGCCTAAATATAACGATAACGCTATGCCTCTATGAATAATCCCATAGAGCGCGATGATATTTTCTCATCATCGCTCGTACAAAGGAATACATTTCTCATGGATCTAGGCGAGCTTCATGTTTCGGCATGACATTCGTGAAATGAATAAAGACGAAGCTAGAAGTGACAGATCGGCCGGCCTGTCACGAATGTCAAATCCGATTGGTTAACATGCAGCCTAAGCGATCGATACGCAAAACGTCAAATAACGCTTGCCGTCATCTGTCAAACGGTGCATTTCAGTAGAATCTTGCCGCGCGGTCTGAACTTATGCGCCAAATATGACAGAAATGTCAACTCGCTCGGGCCAGCGAGACAGACACCTATCTTCCTGACTCGTAGCCTGCTACGTCTTTCGCGCTCAGATTCAGCACTCGAGTGGCGTCGTTGTTAAGGGCAGACGTCGGCCCTACAACAATTGGCCGAACTCCGATATTCTAATCGCTCTCATTCAGAAACTATTGGACGGAAAAAAAAACGCCTCGATAGTTATACTCGGGGGACCCCTCCGAACCCGCCAGTTCCGGGTTGGTCAGTAATTTTGAAACACGCTGTATACTTAATTAATTTAATCAATTCATAAATTTAAAAAATTTTTATTGATAACATTAAACTTAAAATTATCCCTAATATTATAAATAAAAAAATTAATATTTTTATATTAAATCTCAAATAAATTTTACTTTTTGTAGAACAAATAATTCATCTGAAAATAAATCCTATAAAAATAGTAAAAATAAATTGATTAATATAACTTATTAAATATAAATCTAAAATTTTATCTTTTGAAAAAATCCAGATAAAAAAGGTATTCCTATTAATGAAAAAGAAGAACAATTAAAAATTATTCTAATAATAGGTATATTCAAAAAAAAAATATTCTAATAAAACGCATATCTTGATTTAATATCATATTATGAATAATTACTCCAGCACATATAAATAATATAGAGTTTATTTTAGTTCTATTAGCTAACTAAATAGCTAAATTAACTCATAAAGCATGAGTTAATAAATGAAAAAAACATACATCTACTAAATTAATTGATAAACAAAATATTATAATCCCTAATTGTCTTAAAGTAGAAAAAGCAATAATTTTTTTCAAATCAAATTCAATACTAGCAACTAAGCCTGCTATAAATATAGTTATTAAAGATAAAAATATAATAAAATGTATTAATCTATTGTTTATAGAAATTAAATAATTAAATCGAATTAATATATAAACCCCAGCAGTAACTAAATTTGATGAATGAACTACAGATGAAACTGGAGTAGGAGCTGCTATAGCTTTAGGTAATCAAGAAGAAAACGGAATCTGAGCTCTTTTAGTAAAAGAAATAATAATAATTATAATTATAATTAATTTATCTAAATCATAAAAAAATATAAAATTTCATGAACCTTTAGATAATAATATCCCAATTGATAATAAAATAAAAATATCCCCAATACGATTAGATAAAACTGTTACTATCCCCGAATTAAATCTAACTTCATTTTAATAATAAATAACTAAACAATAAGATACTAATCCTAACCCATCTCAACCTAATAAAATTCTAATTATATTAGGACTAATAATTATAAAAATTATTGAAACTACAAATATAAGAACTAAATAAAAAAATTGTTCAATATTTAAGGTATTCCTTTCGCGGAGGGCCGTATTTTATGGGGGCATAAGCAGGGCCTCCTGAATCGTCGGGAAATCACAATTGCGCTTAATAAAAACATAAGTTACAATGGATTATTATACAAAAAAATGAACTAGAAAAACAAATTTCGTGCAAATTTAGTAGATTGAGACATTTTTACATTTATTTGAAACGTCACGTCTACGAAAATTCTTTAAAAATTCTTTAAAAATTCTTGAAAAAATTTTAACATTCGTATTTTCTTTAAACGTTCGGTGACCCTCGGTTTTTATTGTCGTTACGGAATCTTTAGACTTTTTCACACCTGTGATCAGTTTATACCAGGAATCTAGAGTTACTTAGTGTATAAATTATTAGATAGAAATGTGGCCAGCGTGACATGTCCATATAGCGCCGTATAAATAAGACGATTTTTAGGGTCGTAATTTTTCGTTAAAGGTTCGGCAACTTGGCTGGAAATTTTACCAGTATACTGCGATGCATTTTTACTTCATTATAGACGAAAATCAGTTGAGTGTAAAATATTTGGGGTCATGAAAGGAATACGTTAAATCACCACTTATATACTCAATTCTATAAATAATAACTCTAAGTGAAATTATTAAAACTAAACTTATAAACAATAAATTAATTCAATCAAATAAAATAATATACTCAATCTTAACTGATAGAAATTTTAAAAATTCAAATTCTATTAATATTAAAATTTTATTTATTAAAAAATATAAAGATATAATTACAAAAAAATTATTAAATTAATTATAAAATAAACATATAAATAATAAATTATAATTTTAAATAAAATTATATTTTTGATTCCACAGATCAATGTTTTATATTAAACTATTAAAATTTAAAAAAATATTAATTATAATAAATATAATATTTAAAGGAATTCAATGCAAAAATAAAACTAAAAATTCTATAACTTTAACCCTTATAAAAAATCTTAATTTAATAAATTTACCTTGTTGTCTATAAGAATATAAATAGAAAGAATAAATAGCACTTATAAATATTAATAATATTAAAATTATTCATATACCTTCTATCCAATTAATAATAGAAATAATTTAAAAAATTTCAGAAAATAAATTTAAAGAAGGTGGAAAAGATAAATTTGCACGAAATAAGCGCGCATCCCCACTTTGCCCTTCAACGCGACGGACCCGCCAGCAGGCCGCTCGTCAGATGTAGCTCTCGCATCCGCTTACCATGTAGCTTCTTCCTATGCCAATGCTTATAACATAACCGATTAGGAACTCCCGTTTTATTTCGATGTGCACGAGAATGCCGCCTTAACGATCTTGTCGCGAAAATGCGAAGGAGTCGTGAGGTCTAGGGGAGGGGATCTTTCTCGTACGCGGACGATATCGAGAGTATCGTGCGATGCTCTTTCTCTTCCGTCCTTTGCGTCCGGGGCCCTCGACTAGACGACATCGGAGGTCCTCCTTCACCACGCGGTCTCATTGTCCAGAGGGAAGAGAGTTCGATAGATTCTATCGTCATCGCGGGGGTATGCCTGGCCAGCTACCACATAAATTCGTCATCCCGTGAATCTCCAATTCACGCCCCGGGACATTTGAAAGAGCCACCAAGGGATACTCTTGCCGTCCGAACGTTAAGTGCGCAGCGATTTATACAAAGACAATGAACGAGTATAATGAGAGCGAAATTGCGTGAAAGTGACGACAATTGGCCCGGTGGGGAAGAAAAATGCACCTGTTATATGTGATAAATTAAAATAAAATTTCCATTTGGCGTCCGAACGAGTGATTCGATATAATACATATTCGATGATTATAAAATAAAACTCGTAATATTGTAAAAATTATATAGAGAACCCTGGACAAAATAACACTGAAAAAAAAAATCTCAGTAGCTGCATATGGAAGAAAAAGAAAACGTTTATATAAGCAAATCTAGTATAAAATCTGTACAAAAATATTCGAATTACGCTTTTACGGATAGAACGAGAAATAGTAAAAAAAGAGAAAATGCCGGATGATCGCGGATGATCGCGACAGAAATATTAAAATAACTCAACGGAGAGAGCGGACTTGGATCGACAGCGGCGCGAGCTCGAGCAATTACGTAACGAATTAAGTGCGAAAGAGATCGCAGAACAACAACAACAAAGGCCAGTACATCAAGGCCAGAGGTTTTCTAGAGAGCAAGAAATCACAGCAATCGTGAGTAATGTCCAAAATTTCCAAAGTGAAATTAAAACGCCGAAATTTCACGATGAAATCGAAAAAATCCAGTAGAGTTTTTTGAAGAGATGGATAGATTCTTTAAAATAAAAAATATAGTTTATAAAATATAGTTTTTATATAATATATAGTTATAGTTTATAACTATACATATATAAATATAGTTATAGTTTATAAAAATATAGCTACAATTAATCGTAACCATATTTTCCCTAACCCATAACGAATACTGTTGGATGATATAATTTATCTCATACTCAGTCACTTGGGGAATAAAATATCGCGCTTTTTTTGCCTAACGATAGTGATAAGTCTGTAAAGATTCTCTTCGTATATCGTATCTTGTTTCATTCCATGCAGTTTTGAACTGTACACGAATGGGTATAGAGTAAAATTCCTAGAGAAACTTTTATTTAAAGTTGTCATAATTGTCTATTTCCACCAAAATTTTTCTTTCATTTAGAAAGAAAAATCATATTCGTTGAGCAAGCCTTGGAAGGAAGAGCAGGTTTATGGTTCAATATGAAGGTGGAAATAGACAATTATGAAAACTTTAAATAAAAGTTTCTCGAGGAATTTTACTCTATACCCATTCGTGTACAGTTCAAAACTGCATAGAATGAAACAAGATACGATATACGAAGAGAATCTTTACAGACTTATCACTATCGTTAATATCATCCAACAGTATTCGTTATGGGTTAGGGAAAATATGGTTACGATTAATTGTAGCGACAGTACCGTGATAACCCAGACTTTAGCAAGTCTAGATGCCATACAAAGGGACAGATCAAAGACGCACGAAAACAAACCATACTATCGAGTAGAAAGAAACCGTCAAGGACAACCTGTCGAAATATCAACGTGCGTGAAAATTTTATTATGATAGATCGAAACAGGAATCCGGACGAGAAAGGTATTATGATCAATCGAGGAAGTATGACGTTTCTTCGAACGGCGATGGAAATAATGGAATGGGTAGAAATTCTTTTAAAATTCCGGACACCAGTGCTCCTTCTTCAAAATTTTCGAACAATAAAGATAATTCGGGAAAAAATATGAATCATAACTCTTTAACGCCGTACAACCATTTAAACTAGAATGCGACGCGCTTAATAATGGTTCGTTAGCGCGTCCGCACGATTTTGATTTTATTGGGGAACTATCGGAACAAGTTTTCGGAAAAAAGGATCATGAGACAGACTCAAACTTTCAATCGCTCGCAAAATGCCCACATGCGAAACTTCGCGTCATGAATGAAAACATAGTTACTTTATTAGATTCTGGAAGTCAGATAACGGTGATATCAGAGAATTTATGCAATAAATTAGTAGATGCGCAAAAGATGGAACTACTCCCAGTATCAAACGTTTTCGTAATGACCGCTGTAGGGAAAAAGACCACGACTAAAAACATCAAATATTTATTAAATGGGAAATCGATGACATGAAGTTCAACTATCCCTTTTTGATAATTCCCGGGCTCACCTTGTCCATAATATTGGGAAATGATTGGACGTTACGAAATGAGGCTATATTAAATTATAAAAACCGGACGATTGAAATAAGAGGTAAAGTTTTATCCGAATCCGCAGCGGTATTCGAACGAAGCGCTCCCAAATTTTTGCGATGCTCGCGCAAGGATGACAAAATGCACGTGTATGTTATTGACTTTGATGAGATTACGTGTGATATAGACGATAGGATAAGTGACGAAAGTGGATTAATCGAAACTTGTGTAGCGTCGATCAATAAATTAGAAGATAATAAGGTTGACCAGGGAAATGTGATCGAAATGTGAAATCAAATAGCAATAATACGAGGAGAAGATATTAAAGGAACAAGTATAACGAAGTCCGGAACGGATGATGAAAAAATGAAGACGAGTTATCAGAAGGCGAGCAAAGGGGAGGTATCGGACGAGCTTCGAGCGCTCGCGAATTTTCCAATGTCGCGTACGGTGGAGAAAAGACGAATTCTCGAGCCAGTTATGAACAATTATTGACTGTTGTTTTCTAGTAAGCCGGGCTGTGCAAAGGGGTATGAGCACCAGATTAAATTGAAAAGCGTCGGTACAAGGATAAGGCACACTTATCCCGTACCGATACAATTGAGAGAGGTTACAAGGCAAACCATTTAGATGATGATCGAAGCAGGCGTTATTGAAAGGGCAGTTAGTCAGTACTGTAACCCATTAAGAATCGCCCGAAAAGTGGACGGATCTGTCAGAGTATGTCTGGACGCTCAATTCATTAATAACATTATTGAGGATGACCACGAATCCCCGCCGTTAATAGGCGAGCTGCTACAAAAGTATCACGGTGCTAATTACTTTTCAAAAATCGACCTGACTTAGGGTTACTAACAAGTTCGTTTAAAAAGGGAAACTAGGCAGTGCACGGGATTTCTTTTTGAATACAAAATGTATGAGTTTTGTCGTATCCCTTTCGGGTTGAAGACCGCAGTCACGCGATGATGTTTGCTGCTACAACAGTATTCGTTTGTTGTCGTATATTGTAGAGGAGTGGACAATATGGTGGCCGATTTCTTCAGCCGGTATCCTGAAGGCCGTTTCGTAGAAGAGGAAGAGAATAGGATTATTATATGTAAGGCGTATATTCGAAGACGCAAAATATCTCGTGAGAGAGTTCGGCGAAGAGCGCTCTAGCGGGGCCCTTTGCGACTACGGGCTGCCGGATAGGGGGAAATGATCGTCGTTTGAGAAAAAAGAAAAGAAGCGCTCGGACCAAGGAGACGAAAACAATATATGTCGGAAAGAAAAGAATCTTTGAGATCCATACACAACGTCTTTTAGTCTCATTTATTCCCTATAAATATCAGAAGTGGGATATTTCCACCGTGTTTCGAAACCGAGCGAACGTCGTTTAGCTTGTGCTTCGGCGAGTACGAATATCTCGATGTGCTGTGTGCCGCGAGACAAAGCGCGAGTGTTGATTGGCTTTGTGCATCATCACAAATCGAAAAAGTCTTCGGCGCGTGTGGTGTAGCTGTGTGCTTCAACACAAACCCGAAAAATAGGTAAACGTATCGGTCGTTGTCCAGCTGTGTGCTTTTCTGCGATCCGACAGACTCGATGTGCTTCGTGCTGCGAAAAATAAAAAGTATATAAGGTTCGAACAAAAGATGGAGCCTAAACAGTTGAGACTTTTTCAACTTCGTGAGATATGTTGACGTAAGGGACTCGGCACTCATGGTCGAAAGGCAGATTTAATTATTCGTCTGCAAGAAAATGATCCGACGAATGAATGGATAGCACAAGCGAGCGAAATCCAAGCGGATGTGAACGCACGCGAAAACGAAGATCCTGAAAATGATGAAATTCAGGGACACGATAATGACAGAGACCGGCAAAATGAGGACGCCGGAAACGTGGAACATCAACGACGCGATAATAATCCAAATGGGCCGAACGAGGAGATAGCACAACGTGAAGCAGCTTTATTAGAGAGAGAAAGAGAGCTGATGCAACGAGAGCTCGATTACTTGAGAAGAGAGAACGAAGCGTTAAGGGCCTCACCGCGTCACAGTGTGTCGTCAACTGTCTCGCGTTCATCGATCAGTATAAAAAGTGTCGGTGAGCTATTAAGTGAATACAGCGGTTCCGGAGTTGATTTTTCAAGATGGAAAATTCAAGCCATGCTCTTGATGGATACTTACGAGCTTGATGAGAACGCCATGAAGATTTTGATTGGCTCGAAATTACGCGGCAAAACACTGAACTGGTATCACAGTAGAGTCGAGTATCTCGAAATGAATATCGATACTTTGTTCGACTCGATGCAATCGATGTTCGATCAGCGCCCGAGTAAAATGGAACTTCGACGGAAATTCGAGATGCGCGAGTGGCGATCGAGTGAATCGTTTGCCGATTATTGTCATCACAAGCTGATTCTCGGAAACCGTGTACTGATACCAGACGATGAAATGGTGCATTACGTAATTGATGGCATACCTTGCGAACATCTTCAAAATCAAGCGCGCATGCAAGCTTTCAACCAAGTTGGGAGTCTGCTAAAAGCCTTTGCTAAAATAAAACTACCGTCAACAAAACAAAAGCAAAAACGATATATTTCGTCATCGACGGAAGTAAGGCTGAAATATCGATCTGACTCGCGACCGGGATCACCGCTCTCGAGTGTTAAAACGCACGAGAAATCTAAAATCTCGACACGAGGAATTATTCGGTGTTATGAATGTGACGGCACCGGCCATTATGCCAGAGACTGTAAACATCGAAAACCAACGAAACATCAGACAGAGCCGAAAAAGCTGCTGCTAAAGCCGATCGACAAGTTAGCTGCGTTTCAGATAAAGATGACGAGTCGGAGACTCACGAATCACCGAGAGAGAGCGACGCTGAGGAGAGCGACTGTCCGACCGACGACAACGAGATTCACTTTATCGACGTGAACGTCGAATGCAGAGACGAATTCCAGAGAAGCATCGATTACGACATCTCCGGCGTCGAAGCGTTTTCGACGGTATCTAGGCTCGATACCGGGTGTCCGATAAGTTTAATCAAAGAACAGTATGTGAGTAAAAAATACATTGGGCCTCCCACTCCAAATTGGCAACGATATTATGGAATGAATAAATCAAAAGTCCTAGTTAAAGGAACAGTCGAGTTAAATGCCACTTTGGAAGGGGAAACTCAAAAAATAACTGTCGGGGTCGTGTCGAACAGCGCAATGTCAACTCCGGTACGTCTCGGTCGAGACTCGCTTAAAAAATTCGGATATAAACTTACGAAAGATGTAGATTATGACAAAACAGCCGCGGAAATTCTTAATATCGCGGTTGAGAAAAAAAATATTGCGAACGAATTAAAAGTCAATACGCAGATCTCGTTGGGCGACCGGGAAAAATTCAAAGAAATATTTCACGAGCATTACATCAAACCTGACCGGCCGAGCGTGCCAAAAATACAAGTGGAAGCTCGTATTAGTCTAAAAAACGAGCAACCGATCCAGCACGGTCCGAGAAGGCTTTCTTTTGTCGAGAAAGAAAAGGTCGGTGAAATAATAGATTCTTTGATCGAGTCAGGAATTGTAAGAGAGAGTACGTCGGAGTATACCTCGCCAATCGTTTTGACTAGAAAAAAAAAACGGCGAAATACGGATGTGCATTGATTTCAGAGCGCTAAATAAAATCATATGTCGCGACAATTATCCTCTCCCGTTAATCGAGGATCAGCTCGAGGCGCTTCGAGACAAATGCTATTTCAGCGCGTTGGATTTAAAAGACGGATTTTATCATATCGCGCTGGCGGCTGACTCTATCAAGTATACCTCGTTTTTGACACCTTTCGGCCAATACGAGTTTACTCGTTTACCCTTTGGCCTAAAAATCGGTCCTCAATGTTTCCAACGATTTATCAATCGAGTCATGTCCGAGCTGCTAAAAACCGGCAAGGTAATTGTATACATGGACGATATTCTCGTCGCGACTTGTACTCTCGAGGATCATCTGCAAGTAATTAGAAAAGTCTTCGATACGTTGGTCGAAAACAAACTAGAATTGCGCCTCGACAAATGCACCTTTCTGTGTACCGAAATTGACTACTTGGGGTATCGAGTAAACAGGGATGGCTTAAGCCCCATGGATAACGGTGTACTGGCAGTTCAAAACTTCCCAGAACCAAAAACAGTTAAGGAAATTCAAAGCTTTATCGGGTTGGCCTCGTATTTTCGCAAGTTTATTGAAAATTTCTCCCTGATTGCAAGGCCCCTTTATAATTTACTAGAAAAAGACGTGACTTTCACATTCGGTGAAAACGAAAGAAATGCATTTGAGACACTTAAACAAAAACTCACGAATGCACCCATCCTCGCGATTTACAATCCTCACGCGGCAACCGAGCTTCATTGCGATGCTAGCTCTCATGGTTTTGGTGCTGCGCTTATGCAGCAACAATCAAACAAAGAAATGCACCCGATTATCTATTTCATTCATCGAACCGCTGAACCGGAGTCTCGCTATTGTTTACGCGTTACGAAGATTTCGTGTCTACCTTCAGGGTATATCGTTTGTAATCGTTTCAGATTGTAACGCGGTCACTCAAACTCTGGAGAAACGGGATATTAATGCTCGCATTGCTCGTTGGAGTATTGAGCTCCAAAGCTTTGATTTTCAAATCGTTCACCGTCCGGGTAGAAAAATGAGGCATGTCGACGCTTTAAGTAGATCGTTCGGGATTCTTATCGTCGAAGACAACCCATTCGAATGGAATCTCACCATTTGTCAAAGCCGCGATCCAGGTATTCGCGCGATTATAGAAAAACTCGAAAAATCGGACGATCCTGTCTACGAAATGAGAGACGGGCTTGTATATAAAAAACAGGGAGAGGCTCTTTTGTTTTTCGTACCCGAACAAATGGAAAGACATGTCCTCTTCCGCTATCACAACGAAATGGGTTATGTTGGATTGGATAAAATGGCCGAATCGATTCGTCGCACGTACTGGCTTCCTCAGCTTCGTAAGAAGTGCGCGGAACATATTAGACACTGTCTCAAATGTATCTCTTTCTCGCCCATTTCCGGAAAAAACGAAGGCTATCTTCACCCGATTCCGAAAGGATCAGCTCCATTTCAAACGATTCACATTGATCATTACGGACCGGTGGACCACCGAGTAACAACGAAAAAATATATATTCTTGATAGTTGACGCATTCACAAAATTCGTCCGATTGTTTCCTACAAAGACGACCAACTCGAGGGAAGCCATAACTAGTTTAAATCAATATTTTCAAAGCTACAGTTGCCCCCAGGTAGTAGTTTCGGACCGTGGAAGCGCATTCACTTCGAACGATTTCGATGAGTTCATAAAAAATCGCAAAATCAAGCACGTTAAAATCGCAACGGGGTCACCTCAGGCGAACGGCCAGGTGGAGCGAATTAACAGGATTATCTCTCCGATGCTCGCGAAACTATCCGACAACGAAACCGGTAGGTCATGGTATAAAGTGCTCGAACAGATTGAATACGCAATAAACAACACTGTCAATCGATCGACGGGGAAAACACCGTGTCAATTACTCTTCGGCGTTGATCTACGTGGTCTTATAGTCGACGCGGTTAAGGAATTAGTAAGCGAAAAGCTTGATAACCATCAAAGAGACCTCGATCATGACCCACAGTAGGAGAAAAGCCCAAAAACCTGGCCAAAACCTCAAATGACCTTTGATGGGAATGAAAATTGGCTTACAGGGGTTTTCAAGGTCGCTGATTACGAATCTGAAAGCCAAATTATCGTAAACAAAATGGCCGATCCAATATGGCTGACATGAATGTTAAAAAGTTGCCAGATGTCGACAAAAATTGGTATTTACGGGTTTTCAAGGTCGCTGATTACGAATCCGCAAGCCAAATTATCGTAAAAACAATGGCCGATCCAATATGGCCGACATGAACGTTAAAAAGTTACCAGATGTTGACAAAAATTGGTATATACGGGTTTTCAAGGTCGCTGATTACCAATCCCATATCTATTGTTTATAACTTGCAACAAAGAGCTTACAGCAAATTGTTATAAACAAAATGGCCGAGTATCCTGCTAAATAGATAAATTAATATATTTAAAAAAATCATCATAATAAAATAAACGTGAACAGTGTATTCTACGCAATTATTATTTTTATTTCCAAAATACATACGGAACGTTTCAAAAATAGAAAATTTTATTCTTAATCGAAATCGTAATCGGAGTCGGAGTCGGAGTCAGAATCATTATCCGAGTTTGTATCTATTACAACTCCCGGCACGGCTTCAATCTCGGCGCAAAATTCGTCTGCTGCAGCAGTCACTTTAGGAGCGATCAACATCGCTACAGCTTCCGGCGACAAACTCTTCAGCTTCTTTTGTGGTAGTCTTCTGACACTTGAAATGTACGGATCAGAAGTAACTAAGAGCCGATGAAAAACATCTTCCATAGTTTTAACCCTGGAACTTTTTCGCGCAAAATCTTCTCGATATCGTTTGATGTCTTTGTTTCGAGCTTCCTGAGCATCTTCGGATAATTGGCCGATGTGTAATAGAGCATGAGTTATTATCACTGGACCATGAATTAATAGTTTGTGCACCGAAGTAGACATGGAGTACCAAGGGTATAATGCAACGGTCTTTCTTGCCGTTTCAATAGCATACTGTTCAAATCTTTCACAGTTTATCTCGTGGCCACACGATATAACTTGTAGGATTACGTACAAGCGTTTAATAACTTCTTCGTTGACCCCCGTTATCGCAGCGGAAACCGTCGAATTTTCAAAGAATCGCCGAGCTGTGTTGCCATCATTGCTGCTGCCGTATCCAGGCTTTGGGCGATCGATATTTAGACCCAATTGCTTCTTGAATCCTTCTTGGATGGCCCTCTTGCGTTCCTGGGTAATTTTTTTTTCTTCGGCACTTCGAGCTTGCCATTTTTTAATGCCGAGTTTGTAAGACACGTGTAAGCAATACTCGAAGCACCGTATCCACGCATGCAGCGTCGACAATCCGAACTTCAAATTTGTTTCATTGATTTCCCTTTACAATACAGTGTCGATGGCATTAAAATCTTTGCTGGTTGCTCCACACAAATAGCACCGTTGAGCAGATTTCGTCAATGATACAGCGTTGCAAACTTCACCATCTATCATGGTGAACAACAACTTGTACATTACGGAGATTTCTTTTCCATCTATTACACTTTCGAATGGATGAAGTGACTTTATTTGTTCTTCAACAATTTGGACTTCATTAAGTGTTGACTCTGTGTCTTCGCGTAGAAACAGTAGTCTAAGCGGTCTACAAAATCGTGGAGACGAGGGTCTGGGGTTCTTCCAAACAACTATTTCTTCCTTCGATTGTTGATCATAACACACGAGTTGTAACGGCACGACTGAAGTAAAGAATACATGCGCATCAGATTTGCTGTCATCACTGAACGTCTGCTTATATTCACTTTGCCCAGAACTTCCATCGCAACCCCACTTGCAAATCAAGTCCATTTTACGAACATTATCTGGAGTCAATCTTTGAATGAGTACATTTTGGACGAGTAAAATACGTTCAACTGTATGATCTAATAGTGCCTGTAGTTGGACTTCTGCACTACTCTCTGTAATCCTGATTGCATCACGTGGTGGATAACAACGCTTTTTTGCTTTCATCACTTTTTCGTAAGACGGATATAGCTTACAGTTATTTTCCTTCCCTAATCTTCTCATTCCCTGGTAAGTACTCTTGGAGAATTTATATTCAATCATAGCGGAAAGTGCAGCCTCTTCGGATAAAGTAATTTCATCCGTTGCTGAGTAAGCTTTACGATACTTGGAAGCTCTTAAAGGACTCGTCATTGTTACGTCCTCAATAACTTTTGCGGCGTCGGATTGTCCTGAAGAGCGAAGGCTCATCTGAGTAGCGTATGCTAACTCGACCGAGTTGAACGATGTACGAATATCTTGGGTCTTCCTTCGTTTAGATCTTTCACTGGACATTGTAAACTCAAGGGACGGGCGGCCGCCCGTATTACCCGGGCTTGTTACTACAGTGTCTGTAGGTGCGGCAAAACATACCTGCTTGCTAAGCCATTCACCGTTATTTTTGAAAAATACACAGGATTTTCTGTGAGCTTGTTGCCACCTCGTTCTCATTTGATTGAAGAGTATCGAAAAAGTCTGTTTCGAGTCCTCAGGCACTACAACTGTACGTCCGGTGTCCTTGGAAATTTTTTCTACCATAAATTCGATCAAGGAAGCGAATTTATCGGATAAATGCTCGCTGATTATTAGAAATACTTCTTTCCTTGTCAGCACCAATTCTTTGTAACCGGATCCTGTAATAAAGACATAAAATTGTAGAAAATTGGCGTTAAAGGAAAAGATAAAATTTTCAATTAATACAAAAACTTGAACAATGTACATTATTTTACCAAATAAATAACCGCAATAATTGAAATAATTTAAAAAAAATTAGACAGAAAATATTGACATGGATTTGGTTAAAAGAAAGCTTTGCTTACTATATAATATATATATTCAAATATTTTATTTGAATGTTATAACATTTCATTCATATTTAAGAAATTTTTATATATACAGGGTGATCCAGAATAAGTGTAACAGCGGGAAATGCCGGGTTCGGCAGGTTACTCCGAAGATTTCTACCGAGCCGTTTTCTTTTTTTCGCCTCCGTCATCAAATGGGAAGCATTAGAAAATAGGCGTTCGATCTTCGAAATTAACGCTCGAATCCGCCATGTTGGACGATCGGAAAGGGCAGAAGAGTAGACGAAGGGCGACGAAGTCGTAGCCGACGTCAAGAAGGTTCTGCGAAACAGCAGTGTTTGACAAATGCCAGCGCGCATGATCTGACGTTTAGCGAATCATTCGCTACGTTGCCTGTCAACCTATCCGGCCCGAGAATCGTGACACACGATTTGACGTTTCACCTATCGTCTGCTATCGCTCGGCGTATTGCGTGCCACAGCGTGAAGCGCGCCGCAATTAATGACCTTTACGAATTTTGCCGCGATTATCCATCGAGAGCGCCTGTTGTTTTTGCTTCCTTGAGAAATAAAAATTAACAAAACCAAAGAATTGTGAATGATTATCGAATTTCGATATACCGAGCGATTTTTTTTGCGTATTGAAAAAAAATCAATACGTAAGTTTTTATTAACAAACTCTCAATAACTTGACGCTACATTTTCAAGAATTGGATGTTTTCGGGATTTCATTTCTCATTCGACCACTCCGTTCAGTATCATAGTCGGATTGATCTCCAAAAATACATTATTCTGTACGAATATCATCTCAAAGTGTGTTCGAGCTGGGTTAGGAAACATGAGAAGAAGCTTTCCATTTCCTCATTAGGGGAGGCGAAATCAGTCGGTTCTGGCGGACGAAAATCGATACGACGTTTTTTTAGGATTGAAAATAGATGTGAAGATCTTCTGCACCGCCTGAGATACAATTTTTCACGTAACGATACGGGTTGATTATGTAAATCCCAAAGCGTTGCGACTCTGTTTGCGATTCCTCTTAAGGGGTAACACCACTCGAGCGGCAGAAAATTAGGCCTAACTTTGACAATTTATTTTGGCAGTATGAAACAAGGAATAGGATTTCTTATGAGAGGGTTTATGTAAGACATATTAAAGTATGTAAAAATTATTGTAATTTTCATACAAAATAGCGACGACAGAGGCCATCTTGAAAAAATTGTTTTTCAAACTGGGAGGCCGGAATACGCGAACCCTTAGCATGAATCGATTTGAATTTTGATCGCAGCTTCATAATTACATTCTCTAATAGTCTGCGATTTTATCTTACTTCCGGTCAGAATGGGTAGAGCATTATGACGATGATGCGAAAACGACGGTAGGAGCATTGTTTATTTAACAAAGATAAAATCGGTGCTCGTAATGGTTCTCGGGGCCCCGAGCGAACATTCCCGATATTGCTGCCCCGAAATCGTCTCCGATTTTATCTTACTTCCGGTCAGAATGGGTCGACAAGTCTGACGATGCTGCGAGAACGACGGTAGGAGAATTGTTTATTTAACAAAGATAAAATCGGTGCTCGGAATGGTTCTCGGGGCCTCGAGCGAACATTCCCGATAATACTGCCCCGAATTCGTCTCCGATTTTATCTTACTTTCGGTCAGAATGGGGCGAGAAGTCTAAAGATGCAGCGAGAACGACGATTGGAGCATTGTTTATTTAACAAAGATAAAATCGGTGCTCGGAATAGTTTTCGGGGCCTCGATCGTTCGTTTCCGATATTACTGCCCCGAATTCGACCCCGATTTTATCTTACTTCCGGTCAGAATGGGTCGAAAAGTCTGATGATACTGCGGGGACGACGGTAGGAGCATTGTTTATTTAACCCATTAACGCCCAAGAATCGCGATTTTTTCCTTCATTTTCAAGCCAGATTTTTATTATATAAAAAAAATCATAAAAAATTAAGAGATACGTTCCCTAGTATTTTCGAGGGTGCTCTTTCAGAATCTGGGGTCAAAATCGGGTTTTGTCCATTGGGAAAAAAATATGGCGGCTTTTAAACAAAAAAAACAGCAAAAATCGATGACACTTTTTTTTCAAATTTTTTTTTCACCTCGAAGCCGTTGAAAAATCCGGTTTTTTTTCAACCATAGGTGCATAGAATAGTGACGATTGAACAATCAATTTTTTTAATTCGTCGTTGTCAACATTTTCACCCCCAAAATGGCGCTTTTCACCCCCTCAGTGACACGAAAAATTTCACGCTCGGTGTCTCAAATGAAAAGTAGTTGGATTTGGACGAAAATTGGTACTCAGAGGTTTTTGAGGTCGCTGATTACGATTCTGTTCTCAAAATTCCGAAATTCAAAATGGCCGATCCAATATGGCGGACACAAATGCAAAAGTTCATTTGAATTGGATAAAACGTGGCACTCGGGGGTTTTCGAGGTCGCCGATTATGATTCTGCTCTCAAAATTCCGAAATTCAAAATGGCGGATCCAATATGGCGGACACAAATGCAAAAGTTCATTTAGATTGGATAAAACATGGCATTCGGGGGTTTTCGAGGTCGCTGATTATGATTCTGCTCTCAAAATTCCGAAATTCAAAATGGCGGATCCAATATGGCGGACACAAATGCAAAAGTTCATTTGAATTGGATAAAACGTGGCACTCGGGGGTTTTCGAGATCGCTGATTACGATTCTGCTCTCAAAATTCCGAAATTCAAAATGGCGGACACAAATGCAAAAGTTCATTTGAATTGGATAAAACGTGGCACTCGGGGGTTTTCGAGGTCGCTGATTATGATTTTGCTCTCAAAATTCCGAAATTCAAAATGGCGGACACAAATGCAAAAGTTCATTTGAATTGGATATGACCCATTTTATCTTTGTTAAATAAACAATGCTCCTACCGTCGTTCTCGCAGCATCTGATCTCGCAGTTCTCACTTCCGGTCAGAATGCGTCGAAAAGCCTGGCGATGCTGCGAGAACGACGGTAGGAGCATTGTTTATTTAACAAAGATAAAATGGGTCATATCCAATTCAAATGAACTTTTGCATTTGTGTCCGCCATTTTGAATTTCGGAATTTTGAGAGCAAAATCATAATTTTGTCTTTGTTAAATAAACAATGCTCCAATCGTCGTTCTCGCTGCATCTTTAGACTTCTCGCCCCATTCTGACCGGAAGTAAGATAAAATCGGAGACGAATTCGGGGCAGTAATATCGGGAATGTTCGCTCGAGGCCCCGAGAACCATTCCGAGCACCGATTTTATCTTTGTTAAATAAACAATGCTCCTACCGTCGTTCTCGCACCATCGTCAGACGTCTCGACCCATTCTGACCGGAAGTAAGATAAAATCGGAGACGATTTCGGGGCAGTAATATCGGGAACGTACGATCGAGGCCCCGAGAACCATTCCGATCTACGATTTTATCTTTGTTCAATAAACAATGCCGCTACCGTCGTTCTCGCACCATCGTCTGAATGCTCGACCCATTCACACCGGAAGTAAGATAAAATCGGAGACGATTTCGGGGCAGTGATATCAGGAATGTTCGCTCGAGGCCCCGAGAACCATTCCGAGCACCGATTTTATCTTTGTTAATAAACAATGCTCCAATCGTCGTTCTCGCTGCATCTTTAGACTTCTCGACCCATTCTGACCGGAAGTAAGATAAAATCGGAGACGATTTCGGGGCAGTAATATCGGGAATGTTCGCTCGATGCCCCGAGAACCATTCCGAGCACCGATTTTATCTTTGTTAAATAAACAATGCTCCAATCGTCGTTCTCGCTGCATCTTTAGACTTCTGGCCCCATTCTGACCGGAAGTAAGATAAAATCGGAGACGATTTCGGGGCAGTAATATCGGGAACGTTCGATCGAGGCCCCGAGAACCATTCCGATCTACGATTTTATCTTTGTTCAATAAACAATGCCCCTACCGTCGTTTTCGCACCATCGTCTGAATGCTCGACCCATTCACACCGGAAGTAAGATAAAATCGGAGACGATTTCGGGGCAGTAATATCGGGAATGTTCGATCGAGGCCCCGAGAACCATTCCGAGCACCGATTTTATCTTTGTTAAATGAACAATGCTCCTACCATCGTTCTCGCATCATCGTCAGACTTCGCGACCCATTCACACCGGAAGTAAGATAAAATCGGAGACGATTACGGGGCAGTGATATCAGGAATGTTCGCTCGAGGCCCCGAGAACCATTCCGAGCACCGATGTTATCTTTGTTAAACAAACATTGCTGCAATCGTCGTTCTCACTGCATCTTTAGACTTCTCGCCCCATTTTGACCGGAAGTAAGATAAAATCGGAGACGAATTCGGGGCAGTATTATCGGGAATATTCGCTCGAGGCCCCAAGAACCATTCCGAGCACCGATTTTATCTTTGTTAAATAAACAATGCTCCTACCGCCGTTCTCGCAACATCGTCAGACTTTTCGACCCATTGTGACCGGAAGTAAGATAAAATCGAGGACGAATTCGGGGCAGTAATATCGGGAATGTTTGCTCGAGGCCCCGAGAACCATTACGAGCACCGATTTTATCTTTGTTAAATAAACAATGCTCCAATCGTCGTTCTCGCTGCATCTTTAGACTTCTCGCCCCATTCTGACCGGAAGTAAGATAAAATCGGAGACGAATTCGGGGCAGTATTATCGGGAATGTTCGCTCGAGGCCCCGAGAACCATTCCGAGAACCGATTTTATCTTTGTTAAATAAACAATGCTCCTACCGTCGTTCTCGCACCATCGTCAGACGTCTCGACCCATTCTGACCGGAAGTAAGATCAAATCGGAAACGATTTCGGGGCAGTAATATCGGGAACGTACGATCGAGGCCCCGAGAACCATTCCGATCTACGATTTTATCTTTGTTCAATAAACAATGCCGCTACCGTCGTTCTCGCACCATCGTCTGAATGCTCGACCCATTCACACCGGAAGTAAGATAAAATCGGAGACGATTTCGGGGCAGTGATATCAGGAATGTTCGCTCGAGGCCCCGAGAACCATTCCAAGCACCGATTTTATCTTTGTTAATAAACAATGCTCCAATCGTCGTTCTCGCTGCATCTTTAGACTTCTCGCCCCATTCTGACCGGAAGTAAGATAAAATCGGAGACGAATTCAGGGCAGTATTATCGGGAATGTTCGCTCGAGGCCCCAAGAACCATTCCGAGCACCGATTTTATCTTTGTTAATTAAACAATGCTCCTACCGCCGTTCTCGCAGCATCGTCAGACTTTTCGACCCATTCTGACCGGAAGTAAGATAAAATCGAGGATGAATTCGGGGCAGTATTATCGGGAATGTTCGCCCGAGGCCCCGAGAACTATTCCGAGCACCGATTTTATCTTTGTTAAACAAACAATTCTCCTACCGTCGTGCTCGCAGCATCGTCAGACTTCTCGCCCCATTCTGACCGGAAGTAAGATAAAATCGGAGACGAATTCGGGGCAGTATTATCGGGAATGTTCGCTCGAGGCCCCGAGAAATATTCCGAGCACCGATTTTATCTTTGTTAAATAAACAATTCTCCGACCGTCGTTCTCGCAGCATCGTCAGACTTGTCGACCCATTCTGACCGGAAGTAAGATAAAATCGGAGACGATTTCGGGGCAGTAATATCGGGAACGAACGATCGAGGCCCCGAGAATTATTCCGAGCACCGATTTTATCTTTGTTAAATAAACAATGCCCCTACCGTCGTTCTCGCACCATCGTCAGAATGCTCGACCCATTCTGACCGGAAGTAAGATAAAATCGGAGACTACTTCGGGGCAGTAATATCGGGAATTTCCGATCGAGGCCCCGAAAACTATTCCGAGCACCGATTTTATCTTTGTTAAACAAACAATGCTCCAATCGTCGTTCTCGCTGCATCTTTAGACTTTTCGACCCATTCTGACCGGAAGTAAGATAAAATCGGAGACGAATTCGGGGCAGTATTATCGGGAATGTTCGCTCGAGGCCCCGAGAACCATTCCGAGCACCGATTTTATCTTTGTTAAATAAACAATGCTCCTACCGTCGTTCTCGCAGCATCGCCAGGCTTTTCGACGCATTCTGACCGGAAGTAAGATAAAATCGGAGACGATTTCGGGGCAGTAATATCGGGTATTTCTAATCGAGGCCCCGAAAACTATTCCGAGCACCGATTTTGTCTTTGTTAAATAAACAATGCTCCAATCGTCGTTCTCGCTGCATCTTTAGACTTCTCGCCCCATTCTGACCGAAAGTAAGATAAAATCGGAGACGAATTCGGGGCAGTATTATCGGGATTGTTCGCTCGAGGCCTCGAGAACCATTCCGAGCACCGATTTTATCTTTGTTAAATAAACAATTCTCCTACCGTCGTTCTCGCAGCATCGTCAGACTTGTCGACCCATTCTGACCGGAAGTAAGATAAAATAGGAGACGATTTCGGGGCAGTAATATCGGGAATGTTCGCTCGGGGCCCCGAGAACCATTACGAGCACCGATTTTATCTTTGTTAAATAAACAATGCTCCAATCGTCGTTCTCGCTGCATCTTTAGACTTTTCGACCCATTCTGATCGGAAGTAAGATAAAATCGGAGACGAATTCGGGGCAGTATTATCGGGAATGTTCGCTCGAGGCCCCGAGAACCATTCCGAGCACCGATTTTATCTTTGTTAAATAAACAATGCTCCTACCGTCGTTCTCGCAGCATCGCCAGGCTTTTCGACGCATTCTGACCGGAAGTAAGATAAAATCGGGGTCGAATTCGGGGCAGTAATATCGGGAACGAACGATCGAGGCCCCGAGAATTATTCCGAGCACTGGTTTTATCTTTGTTAAATAAACAATGCCCCTACCGTCGTTCTCGCACCATCGTCAGAATGCTCGACCCATTCTGACCGGAAGTAAGATAAAATCGGAGACGATTTCGGGGCAGTAATATCGGGAATTTCCGATCGAGGCCCCGAAAACTATTCCGAGCACCGATTTTGTCTTTGTTAAATAAACAATGCTCCAATCGTCGTTCTCGCTGCATCTTTAGACTTTTTGCCCCATTCTGACCGGAAGTAAGATAAAATCGGGGTCGATTTCGGGGCACTAATATCGGGAACGAACGATCGAGGCCCCGAGAACCATTCCGAGAACCGATTTTATCTTTGTTAAATAAACAATGCTCCTACCGTCGTTCTCGCACCATCGTCAGACGTCTCGACCCATTCTGACCGGAAGTAAGATAAAATCGGAGACGATTTCGGGGCAGTAATATCGGGAACGTACGATCGAGGCCCCGAGAACCATTCCGATCTACGATTTTATCTTTGTTCAATAAACAATGCCGCTACCGTCGTTCTCGCACCATCGTCTGAATGCTCGACCCACTCACACCGGAAGTAAGATAAAATCGGAGACGATTTCGGGGCAGTGATATCAGGAATGTTCGCTCGAGGCCCCGAGAACCATTCCGAGCACCGATTTTATCTTTGTTAATAAACAATGCTCCAATCGTCGTTCTCGCTGCATCTTTAAACTTCTCGCCCCATTCTGACCGGAAGTAAGATAAAATCGGAGACGAATTCGGGGCAGTATTATCGGGAATGTTCGCTCGAGGCCCCAAGAACCATTCCGAGCACCGATTTTATCTTTGTTAATTAAACAATGCTCCTACCGTCGTGCTCGCAGCATCGTCAGACTTCTCGCCCCATTCTGACCGGAAGTAAGATAAAATCGGAGACGAATTCGGGGCAGTATTATCGGGAATGTTCGCTCGAGGCCCCGAGAAATATTCCGAGCACCGATTTTATCTTTGTTAAATAAACAATTCTCCTACCGTCGTTCTCGCAGCATCGTCAGACTTGTCGACCCATTCTGACCGAAAGTAAGATAAAATCGGAGACGATTTCGGGGCAGTAATATCGGGAATGTTCGCTCGAGGCACCGAGAACCATTCCGAGCACCGATTTTATCTTTGTTAAATAAACAATGCTCCTACCGTCGTTCTCGCAGCATCGCCAGGCTTTTCGACGCATTCTGACCGGAAGTAAGATAAAATCGGGGTCGAATTCGGGGCAGTAATATCGGGAACGAACGATCGAGGCCCCGAGAATTATTCCGAGCACCGATTTTATCTTTGTTAAATAAACAATGCCCCTACCGTCGTTCTCGCACCATCGTCAGAATGCTCGACCCATTCTGACCGGAAATAAGATAAAATCGGAGACTACTTCGGGGCAGTAATATCGGGAATTTCCGATCGAGGCCCCGAAAACTATTCCGAGCACCGATTTTATCTTTGTTAAATAAACAATGCTCCAATCGTCGTTCTCGCTGCATCTTTAGACTTTTCGACCCATTCTGACCGGAAGTAAGATAAAATCGGAGACGAATTCGGGGCAGTATTATCGGGAATGTTCGCTCGAGGCCCCGAGAACCATTCCGAGCACCGATTTTATCTTTGTTAAATAAACAATGCTCCTACCGTCGTTCTCGCAGCATCGTCAGACTTCTCGACCAATTCTGACCGGAAGTAAGATAAAATCGGAAACGATTTCGGGGCAGTATTATCGGGAATGTTCGCTCGAGGCCCCGAGAACCATTCCGAGCACCGATTTTATCTTTGTTAAATAAACAATGCTCCTACCGTCGTTCTCGCAGCATCGTCAGACTTCTCGACCAATTCTGACCGGAAGTAAGATAACATCGGAGACGATTTCGGGGCAGTAATATCGGGAATGTTCGCTCGAGGCACCGAGAACCATTCCGAGCACCGATTTTATCTTTGTTAAATAAACAATGCTCCTACCGTCGTTCTCGCAGCATCGCCAGGCTTTTCGACGCATTCTGACCGGAAGTAAGATAAAATCGGGGTCGAATTCGGGGCAGTAATATCGGGAACGAACGATCGAGGCCCCGAGAATTATTCCGAGCACCGATTTTATCTTTGTTAAATAAACAATGCCCCTACCGTCGTTCTCGCACCATCGTCAGAATGCTCGACCCATTCTGACCGGAAGTAAGATAAAATCGGAGACTACTTCGGGGCAGTAATATCGGGAATTTCCGATCGAGGCCCCGAAAATTATTCCGAGCACCGATTTTGTCTTTGTTAAATAAACAATGCTCCAATCGTCGTTCTCGCTGCATCTTTAGACTTTTTGCCCCATTCTGACCGGAAGTAAGATAAAATCGGAGACTACTTCGGGGCAGTAATATCAGGAATTTCCGATTGAGGCCCCGAAAACTATTCCGAGCACCGATTTTGTCTTTGTTAAATAAACAATGCTCCAATCGTCGTTCTCGCTGCATCTTTAGACTTTTTTCCCCCATTCTGACCGGAAGTGAGATAAAATCGGAGACGAATTCGGGCCAGTAATATCGGGAAAGTTCGCTCGAGGCCCCGAGAACCATCCCGAGCACCGATTTTATCTTTGTTAAATAAACAATTCTCCTACCGTCGTGCTCGCAGTATCGTCAGACTTCTCGACCCATTCTGACCGGAAGTAAGATAGAATCGGAGACGATTTCGGGGCAGTAATATCGGGAACGAACGATCGAGGCCCCGAGAACCATTCCGATCTACGATTTTATCTTTGTTCAATAAACAATGCCCCTACCGTCGTTCTCGCACCATCGTCAGAATGGTCGACCCATTCTGACCGGAAGTAAGATAAAATCGGAGACGATTTCGGGGCAGTAATATCGGGTATTTCTAATCGAGGCCCCGAAAACTATTCCGAGCACCGATTTTGTCTTTGTTAAATAAACAATGCTCCAATCGTCGTTCTCGCTGCATCTTTAGACTTCTCGCCCCATTCTGACCGAAAGTAAGATAAAATCGGAGACGAATTCGGGGCAGTATTATCGGGATTGTTCGCTCGAGGCCTCGAGAACCATTCCGAGCACCGATTTTATCTTTGTTAAATAAACAATTCTCCTACCGTCGTTCTCGCAGCATCGTCAGACTTGTCGACCCATTCTGACCGGAAGTAAGATAAAATAGGAGACGATTTCGGGGCAGTAATATCGGGAATGTTCGCTCGGGGCCCCGAGAACCATTACGAGCACCGATTTTATCTTTGTTAAATAAACAATACTCCTACCGTCGTTCTCGCAGCATCGCCAGACGTTTCGACCCATTCTGACCGGAAGTAAGATAAAATCGGGGTCGAATTCGGGGCAGTAATATCGGGAACGAACAATCGAGGCCCCGAGAATTATTCCGAGCACCGATTTTATCTTTGTTAAATAAACAATACCCCTACCGTCGTTCTCGCACCATCGTCAGAATGCTCGACCCATTCTGACCGGAAGTAAGATAAAATCGGAGACTACTTCGGGGCAGTAATATCGGGAATTTCCGATCGAGGCCCCGAAAACTATTCCGAGCACCGATTTTATCTTTGTTAAATAAACAATGCTCCAATCGTCGTTCTCGCTGCATCTTTAGACTTTTCGACCCATTCTGACCGGAAGTAAGATAAAATCGGAGACGAATTCGGGGCAGTATTATCGGGAATGTTCGCTCGAGGCCCCGAGAACCATTCCGAGCACCGATTTTATCTTTGTTAAATAAACAATGCTCCTACCGTCGTTCTCGCAGCATCGTCAGACTTCTCGACCAATTCTGACCGAAAGTAAGATAAAATCGGAGACGATTTCGGGGCAGTAATATCGGGAATGTTCGCTCGAGGCACCGAGAACCATTCCGAGCACCGATTTTATCTTTGTTAAATAAACAATGCTCCTACCGTCGTTCTCGCAGCATCGCCAGGCTTTTCGACGCATTCTGACCGGAAGTAAGATAAAATCGGGGTCGAATTCGGGGCAGTAATATCGGGAACGAACGATCGAGGCCCCGAGAATTATTCCGAGCACTGATTTTATCTTTGTTAAATAAACAATGCCCCTACCGTCGTTCTCGCACCATCGTCAGAATGCTCGACCCATTCTGACCGGAAGTAAGATAAAATCGGAGACGATTTCGGGGCAGTAATATCGGGAATTTCCGATCGAGGCCCCGAAAACTATTCCGAGCACCGATTTTATCTTTGTTAAATAAACAATGCTCCAATCGTCGTTCTCGCTGCATCTTTAGACTTTTCGATCCATTCTGACCGGAAGTAAGATAAAATCGGAGACGAATTCGGGGCAGTATTATCGGGAATGTTCGCTCGAGGCCCCGAGAACCATTCCGAGCACCGATTTTATCTTTGTTAAATAAACAATGCTCCTACCGTCGTTCTCGCAGCATCGTCAGACTTCTCGACCCATTCTGACCGGAAGTAAGATAAAATCGGAGACGAATTCGGGGCAGTATTATCGGGAATGTTCGCTCGAGGCCCCGAGAACCATTCCGAGCACCGATTTTATCTTTGTTAAATAAACAATGCTCCTACCGTCGTTCTCGCAGCATCGTCAGACTTCTCGACCAATTCTGACCGGAAGTAAGATAAAATCGGAGACGATTTCGGGGCAGTAATAGCGGGAATGTTCGCTCGAGGCACCGAGAACCATTCCGAGCACCGATTTTATCTTTGTTAAATAAACAATGCTCCTACCGTCGTTCTCGCAGCATCGCCAGGCTTTTCGACGCATTCTGACCGGAAGTAAGATAAAATCGGGGTCGAATTCGGGGCAGTAATATCGGGAACGAACGATCGAGGCCCCGAGAATTATTCCGAGCACCGATTTTATCTTTGTTAAATAAACAATGCCCCTACCGTCGTTCTCGCACCATCGTCAGAATGCTCGACCCATTCTGACCGGAAGTAAGATAAAATCGGAGACTACTTCGGGGCAGTAATATCGGGAATTTCCGATCGAGGCCCCGAAAACTATTCCGAGCACCGATTTTGTCTTTGTTAAATAAACAATGCTCCAATCGTCGTTCTCGCTGCATCTTTAGACTTTTTGCCCCATTCTGACCGGAAGTAAGATAAAATCGGAGACTACTTCGGGGCAGTAATATCAGGAATTTCCGATTGAGGCCCCGAAAACTATTCCGAGCACCGATTTTGTCTTTGTTAAATAAACAATGCTCCAATCGTCGTTCTCGCTGCATCTTTAGACTTTTTTCCCCCATTCTGACCGGAAGTGAGATAAAATCGGAGACGAATTCGGGCCAGTAATATCGGGAAAGTTCGCTCGAGGCCCCGAGAACCATCCCGAGCACCGATTTTATCTTTGTTAAATAAACAATTCTCCTACCGTCGTGCTCGCAGTATCGTCAGACTTCTCGACCCATTCTGACCGGAAGTAAGATAGAATCGGAGACGATTTCGGGGCAGTAATATCGGGAACGAACGATCGAGGCCCCGAGAACCATTCCGATCTACGATTTTATCTTTGTTCAATAAACAATGCCCCTACCGTCGTTCTCGCACCATCGTCAGAATGGTCGACCCATTCTGACCGGAAGTAAGATAAAATCGGAGACGATTTCGGGGCAGTAATATCGGGTATTTCTAATCGAGGCCCCGAAAACTATTCCGAGCACCGATTTTGTCTTTGTTAAATAAACAATGCTCCAATCGTCGTTCTCGCTGCATCTTTAGACTTCTCGCCCCATTCTGACCGAAAGTAAGATAAAATCGGAGACGAATTCGGGGCAGTATTATCGGGATTGTTCGCTCGAGGCCTCGAGAACCATTCCGAGCACCGATTTTATCTTTGTTAAATAAACAATTCTCCTACCGTCGTTCTCGCAGCATCGTCAGACTTGTCGACCCATTCTGACCGGAAGTAAGATAAAATAGGAGACGATTTCGAGGCAGTAATATCGGGAATGTTCGCTCGGGGCCCCGAGAACCATTACGAGCACCGATTTTATCTTTGTTAAATAAACAATACTCCTACCGTCGTTCTCGCAGCATCGCCAGACGTTTCGACCCATTCTGACCGGAAGTAAGATAAAATCGGAGACGAATTCGGGGCAGTAATATCGGGAACGTACGATCGAGGCCCCGAGAACCATTCCGAGCTGCGATTTTATCTTTGTTGAATGAACAATGCTCCTACCGTCGTTCTCGCACCATCGCCAGACTTCTTGACCCATTCTGACCGGAAGTAAGATAAAATCGGAGACGACTTCGGGGCAGTAACATCGGTAATGTTCGCTCGAGGCCCTGAGAATCATTCCGAGCACCGATTTTATCTTTGTTAAATAAACAATGCTCCTACCGTCGTTCTCGCAGCATCGTCAGACTTCTCGACCGATTCTGACCGGAAGTAAGATAAAATCGGAGACGATTTCGGGGCAGTAATATCGGGAATGTTCGCTCGAGGCACCGAGAACCATTCCGAGCACCGATTTTATCTTTTTTAAATAAACAATGCTCCTACCGTCGTCCCCGCAGTATCGTCAGACTTTTCGACCCATTCTGACCGGAAGTAAGATAAAATCGGGGTCGAATTCGGGGCAGTAATATCGGAAACGAACGATCGAGGCCCCGAAAACTATTCCGAGCACCGATTTTATCTTTGTTAAATAAACAATGCTCCAATCGTCGTTCTCGCAGCATCGTCAGACTTGTCGACCCATTCTGACCGGAAGTAAGATAAAATCGGAGACGATTTCGGGGCAGCAATATCGGGAATGTTCGCTCGGGGCCCCGAGAACCATTACGAGCACCGATTTTATCTTTGTTAAATAAACAATGCTCCTACCGTCGTTCTCGCAGCATCGTCAGACTTGTCGACCCATTCTGACCGGAAGTAAGATAAAATCGGAGACGAATTCGGGGCAGTATTATCGGGAATGTTCGCTCGAGGCCCCGAGAACCATTCCGAGCACCGATTTTATCTTTGTTAAATAAACAATTCTCCTACCGTCGTTCTCGCAGCATCGTCAGACTTGTCGACCCATTCTGACCGGAAGTAAGATAAAATCGGAGACGATTTCGGGGCAGCAATATCGGGAATGTTCGCTCGGGGCCCCGAGAACCATTACGAGCACCGATTTTATCTTTGTTAAATAAACAATGCTCCTACCGTCGTTCTCGTATCATCGTCATAATGCTCTACCCATTCTGACCGGAAGTAAGATAAAATCGCAGACTATTAGAGAATGTAATTATGAAGCTGCGATCAAAATTCAAATCGATTCATGCTAAGGGTTCGCGTATTCCGGCCTCCCAGTTTGAAAAACAATTTTTTCAAGATGGCCTCTGTCGTCGCTATTTTGTATGAAAATTACAATAATTTTTACATACTTTAATATGTCTTACATAAACCCTCTCATAAGAAATCCTATTCCTTGTTTCATTCTGCCAAAATAAATTGTCAAAGTTAGGCCTAATTTTCTGCCGCTCGAGTGGTGTTACCCCTTAAGAGGAATCGCAATCAGAGTCGCAACGCTTTGGGATTTACATAATCAACCCGTATCGTTACGTGAAAAATTGTATCTCAGGCGGTGCAGAAGATCTTCACATCTATTTTCAATCCTAAAAAAACGTCGTATCGATTTTCGTCCGCCAGAACCGACTGATTTCGCCTCCCCTAATGAGGAAATGGAAAGCTTCTTCTCATGTTTCCTAACCCAGCTCGAACACACTTTGAGATGATATTCGTACAGAATAATGTATTTTTGGAGATCAATCCGACTATGATACTGAACGGAGTGGTCGAATGAGAAATGAAATCCCGAAAACATCCAATTCTTGAAAATGTAGCGTCAAGTTATTGAGAGTTTGTTAATAAAAACTTACGTATTGATTTTTTTTCAATACGCAAAAAAAATCGCTCGGTATATCGAAATTCGATAATCATTCACAATTCTTTGGTTTTGTTAATTTTTATTTCTCAAGGAAGCAAAAACAACAGGCGCTCTCGATGGATAATCGCGGCAAAATTCGTAAAGGTCATTAATTGCGGCGCGCTTCACGCTGTGGCACGCAATACGCCGAGCGATAGCAGACGATAGGTGAAACGTCAAATCGTGTGTCACGATTCTCGGGCCGGATAGGTTGACAGGCAACGTAGCGAATGATTCGCTAAACGTCAGATCATGCGCGCTGGCATTTGTCAAACGCTGCTGTTTCGCAGAACCTTCTTGACGTCGGCTACGACTTCGTCGCCCTTCGTCTACTCTTCTGCCCTTTCCGATCGTCCAACATGGCGGATTCGAGCGTTAATTTCGAAGATCGAACGCCTATTTTCTAATGCTTCCCATTTGATGACGGAGGCGAAAAAAAGAAAACGGCTCGGTAGAAATCTTCGGAGTAACCTGCCGAACCCGGCATTTCCCGCTGTTACACTTATTCTGGATCACCCTGTATATATAATACATACATATATATTAAAATAATTTATTTCAAGCGTATAACAGCCGTCTTGTCCGTTATGATGCTACTTCACCCATTCTCAGGTAGAGGCGCAGAGGCTGCTCAATAGTGCCGCGTGCACGCTCGGCTACCGCACGATGCGAAAAAAATCATAACGGACAAGACGCACGTTTTCCGCAGGTAACTCTTGTAAATTTCGAAAGCTTATACATTAAACTAAAGGCCGAGACTAGGAGCTTTGCAAAATGTGACAAAATATATAACTTTTCGGACCGTTGAAAATATAAGTTTTCAAAATTATTCAATTTTATTTATGCCGAAGGCTATACTACATTTCAATCATTTATACATAAACTTTAGATTCAACCGATGTAAAAACATGTTCTACATACCTCTAGAAGTCGTATCCATGTTGCAGAATTGAAATTAAACCCGTCACTTTAAAGTTATGGGTTTTTGAAGTCAGCGTTATTTTCGTCTGTTCAGCGCGTGACACGTACACTCTTCACGAACACTAACTGCCAACTGACGCTGCGGCGCAGGTATACACTTAAAGGGCTTTCCCTTCCACAATAGAATGCAGTTACTAGTCCTCTACCTGAATGACTACTCAACTGACCCTATTTCGAAAATTTATTTTTTGGGGTTTTGGCCAGGTTTTTGGGCTTTTCTCCTACTGTGTGCCGTACCTCAAACGGAACTTCCTTAAATGATCACCTCATGATCGGACCAAAGTTGCAAGCCGACTTGTCAGCTATAATTCTCAAGTGGCGCAGACATCAATTTGCGTTCACCGCCGACGTCACCAAAATGTATCGGCAAGTCTTCGTCGATCCCGATGACACGAGGTACCAACAAATACTATGGCGCTCCTCGCCTAGCGATCCAATCAAACCGTACCGTCTCGCTACGGTTACATACGGCACCGCAGCTGCTCCATATTTAGCAATGCGTGTCCTCAAGCAACTAGCTGACGACGAGGAGATGAATTTCCCTTTAGCAGCACCAATAGTTCGCGAACAATTTTACGTAGATGACGCATTATTTGGATCCAACGATGAGACAACAGCCAACTCACTACGACTCGAACTCGTCGACTTATTATCCAGTGGAGGTTTCACCTTACGAAAATGGATGGCAAGTCATCCTGTTCTACTCGAAACTATACCGCTGTGCGATCAAGAAGTTACAAAAACACGATCGTTCGATTCGAGTGAGTCTATCAAAGTACTCGGTATCAGATGGGTGCCAGATTCAGACTCATTTTGTTTCAATACACGGCTTTCACATCGCGACCGCTACACTAAACGCGCAGTACTTTCTGAAACAGGTCTATTATTTGACCCCCTCGGGTGGCTGTCACCAGTTCTGATCACCGCGAAAATCATTATCCAAGAATTATGGATCGCCTCACTGGGCTGGGACGATGAATTGCCACCTGATCTTGCAAACAAATGGAACGATTATTGCTCAAGTATCTCCGCACTTCACGCCGTATCGGTACCACGTTGGAACCATCTCGAATCAAACAACACTCAGTGTCAGCTTCACGGGTTCGCAGACGCGTCCACGCGTGCATACGCAGCAGTGCTTTATCTTCGAGTAATCGATAAGAACAATAAGGTTTGGGTAAGTTTGTTAACAGCAAAATCGAAAGTTGCGCCGATAAAAACAATAAGTGTGCCGCGACTCGAGCTCTGTGCAACCGCATTGCTCGCAAAACTGATTAAGTTCACGTTAGACACGATGCAGCTCACTTCATGCAAAACGTTTGCCTGGACCGACTCCACGGTCGTTCTATCGTGGCTCAAAAAACATCCATCGACATGGCCTACGTTTATCGCTAACCGAGTCGCGTCAATTCAAACACAACTTCCGGACGTTTCATGGAAACATGTACCAACGACTCAAAATCCCGCGGACTGTGCTTCGAGAGGTCTTACAGCATCTGAATTGTGCAGTCATCATCTATGGTGGCAAGGCCCTCCGTGGCTATACTCACGCGAATCGTTATGGCCACGAACTCCAGAATCACTAGTCGACGGTGAAGCGATCTACAATCAGAGCGCACACGTCGCCTCGGTACCAATTCCCACATGGAAACTCGCGAGCGACATATCATCTTGGCCGAAACTATTACGCATCACTGCGTACTGCCAGCGTATCGCCGCGCGCATCAAACGGCAGCTGGGTGCAGTCGACCTTAGACTCTCTAGCGACGAAATCGCAAACGCGAAAGTTTATTGGATAAAAACAACACAATCCGAGCATTTTCATGACGAAATTAACGCACTATGCACGCAACAGCCGGTGCCAAGAAAATCACCGGTGCGTAAGCTCAATCCGTTCGTCGACGACTACGGGATTCTTCGTGTAGGGGGACGGCTCCAGCGCTCACCTTTATCCTTCAATGAAAAACACCCGGTGATCTTGCCTAAACATCGGATAACAACGTTAATTGTGGAACATGCGCATCTACGCGCACTCCACGCAGGTCCTCAACTCACAACGAGTGTATTGAGACAAGACTATTGGATCGTCGGCCACAGAACATTTGTGCGACATATAATCCACAAGTGCGTTACATGTGTCCGAGAGCGCGCTGCAATACCTCAACAACTCATGGGAAATTTACCTGCCGCTCGCGCGACTCCCAATCGTCCCTTCCAACATAGTGGACTTGACTATGCTGGCCCCTTTCAAGTCCGCACCTCTAAAGGTCGCGGTAACAAATCTCACAAAGCATATCTCGCTCTATTCGTATGCTTGTCAACACGTGCTATCCATCTAGAACTCGTGTCTGACTATTCTACTGAAGCCTTCCTTGCTGCATTTCGGCGTTTTACTTCGCGTCGTGGACTTCCGTCCGATCTATATAGTGACAATGGTACCACGTTCACAGGTGCAGATAAGGAATTGCAAAAAGCGTATCGCGCAGTGACTCGAAATACCGATGTGGCCAATCTCCTTGCCACGGACAATATCCGGTGGCATTTCATACCACCAGGAGCTCCACATTTCGGAGGCCTATGGGAGGCTGGTGTAAAAAGCACAAAGCACCATCTCAAGCGTGTCCTGGGATCCAAAACGCTAACGTTCGAAGAACTCTCGACGTTGATCACGCAAATCGAGGCATGCCTTAATTCGCGACCCATAGGCCCTTCAGGTACCGACCCGAACGACTTCTCATTTCTAACGCCAGGGCATTTTCTTATTGGCGCACCCTTAACAAGTGTACCAGAACGATCCTTACTTGATGTGAACGAAGACCGTTTATCTCGGTGGCAGCTAGTGCGCCAGTCACTCGAGTCATTCTGGAAACGCTGGTCCGGTGAGTACCTCCAGTCACTTCAAGTTAGGGCAAAGTGGATGGAAACTAAAGCAAATGTAAAGATCGGAGATCTCGTACTTGTCCGAAACGTCAATTTACCACCATCAAAGTGGCTATTAGGTCGCATCATAGCGTGTCATCCGGGCTCTGACGAGCGAATTCGGGTCGTTACAATAAAAACTGCAAAGTCTGAAATCAAACGCCCAATCACTCAGATTTGTGTCCTGCCTGTTAACTTAACTCAGTCCGAACTCACCTCCGAAACATCCTCAAGTAACGAAGTATCTGTTCAAAATTACGTCAGCAGTAACAACAATTCCAAGTGAAGGTGCATCGATTGTAGTGCTCCGTTCTTGTGATTGGCTATTGCTTATCCGCCATTATTCCATGGCGGGCGGCTCTCAGTGTATATAGTTTTACTTTAATTATAAGTTAAATAATTAATCCTTTCAAACAAATTACGACCACTCCACTATACCCACATGGTAAAAGCAACGTTCATCATATCGTCATACGAGGCGAGCGGAATGTTCACGCATGTGTGTCTGTATGTGAGTGTGCGTGAGAATTGTATCGGCGAATGCGAGTGCCAACATCTGGGTTCGAGACGTTTTCGGACAACCGGATATTCGTTGATTTGACCTAGATAGTAAGTCGCTCCCCCGGCCTCCTGAGTCCTGTAAAGAGAGGTGGGGGAGCTTCTCTGGTCGAGCTCAGTCGAGATCGAACGCTGACTCAGAACGAACGAACTATAGTAATCTGGCAATAAAGTATCGTTTTACAAAATCACTGAGGAAATAAGAAATTTATCGTGTTATTCCTGAGAGCGATCCTCCCAATTTCCCTCCCTATATAACTCTAGTTTCAAATGTGCAAAAAACGCGAAGTTCGGCACATCCATTATCTCCGAATCTAAATAGTCGACTGACCTGATATTTCACTGAAATATGCATAATTATACGAGTAATGTCTGGTTAAAATTTGAACAAAATGTATAAAAATCAAGAGCGCACGCTTGTTCTACCTTAACGCGTTCAACCGTTGACCATTCAATTCTGTTGCGCTGGAGGTTTGGACCCGTCGATTCTGAGTATGAGATGGTAGCCGTAAACATTGAGATGCAAGAAGGCCCTAGCATCCTCGCCCTTCGTTTTGAAACGTACATACGTAAGCGAAAAGCCTTGCAGAGATTGGTGGTGCGATCCATGGTGAGATATTGTTTTTTAGCGAAGCCAAAGGGTTCAATGAGTTCCTTGAGATCAGCATCGCTGGTGCTCTCGGAGAGATCGGAGACAGCGGTGATATCCTCGCGGACACTGGGACTGCAACCTGTGGCCTCGACGTTTGATGCGGTTTTTCATCCTCGGCAGTACGTACTTGCTGCCCTGGATAAATCCGATGGTCAATCTAGATGGTAAATCAACGCTACATTAGTTCTGTTTTCTACATGATAGCCCAGGTACCGTACCTACCATGTGTATGCGAACGTTATTGGTACCAGTTTAGTATGGTGAGGATACGGAACCGGTATATTTCACTATTGTACAGTGTACCAGTACCGTACTAGTAACACGTACATTTGCGTGTAGTGGTGTACTACCGTACAGGTACACCGAGGGTCTTCTATCTTTGTACACCATAAAAATAATACTCTCGGTCATCAGGGTGAAGCTATAGAGGAATCGCCAAAGGTCCACAAATCATCCGTGTTTGAGACGTGACAGTTTTGCGTTCGTAGGCAAAGGGTGTTGAACTTTCGTGCATCATTTTGGTCGCACACTGATCAGGAAACCGAGGATTTCGAGGGGTAATGGAAATGGCTACGGATCATCGGAAAATATGCTATCTGCGATTTTTTCACGAATAAATACCGAGGTATTTCTGCGAAGAGCAAATAAGCTTGAGTTTTTTTGCACGGAGCCGTTGGCTGTTTGAGACATCGGCGAGCGAGAAAGCAATGCGAGGGAAGATCGTGGCAAATTACAAACTACGTAAATTGAGGTTATAGCACGTACGTACCTTGACTTCCGGTATTTTCTCCTTCGACTTCTCGCTGTCACTGTGTTCCTCGATCTTCTTCATACAATCGGCCGCGGCGGTTTTCTCGTCGATTATTTCTTGGCCGGTTTTTGTCGTTGGTGGTGTGCCGGCGTTCTGATGCGTTCTTCACAACAAAAAAAAAAACTCACCAAAACGCGACGAAAACAAACTTCACTTGATCACACGCACTATTTACATTCTATCACATACATCGAATGAAATATATTTCGAACGAATGTTCGAGGTTATGGCCGGAGGTTATGGCTCCGGCTTTCGACCTGTCAAAAAATAAATTGTTCCGGAAGGAGGCGAGCGCGGTCGGTAAAAAGAGGACGAAGCGAGCTGCGCGCCGCCAGTGAGAAAACGGATGAACTGAACGCTCGCTCCGGTAACTGATATTTTGAGCTTTGTTGGTACATTTTTGCTAAATTTATGTAAAAATTTCAAAATGCCTTTTCTCCGCCGTTTGTTCATGAAAACAGGTGAAACACAGCTCAAAATGTGTGCTTTTTCACTGTCGAGAGCATAATTCGCGCCAAATTAACGAAAATGCGATGCAATGGTTAATAATTCACAGTTTTTCGCATGGTAACCACAAACTGCAAATTTTTTTTCGAAATTTTGGAAAATTTCGCGAATCATGCTCTCGCAGCAAGCATCCTGCATGCACACAACAAATTTCATTCCAATTGCTTGATCCGTTTGGGAGAATTCCCATTTCAAAATTTCGATGCGGTCGGAGGCATGTGGCACATGGCCTTAATGCCTTTATTAGTGGAGGTGAGAAAATTTTATTCCATTGATTTTTTCTGTGATATTAGTTTTAGCGCCTTTATTAGTGTAGGTGAGAAAATTTTATTCCTTTGATTTTTTTTATATTATTAGTTTTAATGCCTTTATTAGTGCAGGTAAGAAAATTTTATTTCATTGATTTTTTCTGTGATATTTGTTTTAGTGTCTTTATTAGTGCAGGTCAAAAAATTTTATTCCATTGATTTTTTTTTTATGATATTAGTTTTAGTGCCTTTATTAGTGCAGGTGAGAAAATTTTATTCCATTGATTTTTTCTGTGATATTAGTTTTAGCGCCTTTATTAGTGTAGGTGAGAAAATTTTATTCCATTGATTTTTTTTTATATTATTAGTTTTAATGCCTTTATTAGTGCAGGTAAGAAAATTTTATTTCATTGATTTTTTCTGTGATATTAGTTTTAGTGTCTTTATTAGTGCAGGTGAAAAAATTTTATTCCATTGATTTTTTCTGTGATATTAGTTTTAGCGCCTTTATTAGTGCAGGTGAGAAAATTTCATTCCATTGATTTTTTTATGATATTAGTTTTAGTGCTTTTATTAGTGCAGGTGAAAATTTTTTATTTCATTGATTTTTTTATATTATTAGTTTTAGTGCTTTTATTAGTGCAGGTGAAAAAAAAATATTTCATTGATTTTTTTATATTACTAGTTTTAGTGCCTTTATTAGTGCAGGTGAAAAATTTTATTCCATTGATCTTTTTTTATGATATTAGTTTTAGTGCCTTTATTAATGCAGGTGAAAAAATTTTATTCCATTGATTTTTTTTATATTATTAGTTTTAATGCCTTTATTAGTGTAGGTGAGACAATTTTATTCCATTGATTTTTTTTATGATATTAGTTTTATTGCTTTTATTAGTGCAGGTGAAAAATTTTTATTCCATTGATTTTTTTTTTATATTATTAGTTTTAGTGCCTTTATTAGTGCAGGTGAAAAAATTTTATTCCATTGATTTTTTTTTATGATATTAGTTTTAATGCCTTTATTAGTGCAGGTGAAAAATTTTAATCCATTGATTTTTTTTATATTATTAGTTTTAATGCCTTTATTAGTGCAGGTAAGAACATTTTATTTCATTGATTTTTTCTGTGATATTAGTTTTAGTGCCTTTATTAGTGCAGGTGAAAAACTATTATTTCATTGATTTTTTTTTGTGATATTAGGTTTAATGCCTTTATTAGTGCAGGTGAGAAAATTTTATTCTGTTGATTTTTTCTGTGATATTAGTTTTAGTGCCTTTATTAGTGCAGGTGAGAAAATTTTATTCCATTGATTTTTTTTATATTATTAGTTTTAATACCTTTATTAGTGTAGGTAAGAAAATTTTATTCTATTGATTTTTTCTGTGATATTACTTTTAATGCCTGTATTAGTGCAGGTGAGAAAATTTTATTCCATTGATTTTTTTTATATTATTAGTTTTAATGGCTTTATTAGTGTACGTGAAAAAAATTTATACCATTAATTTTTTTATGATATTAGTTTTAGTGTCTTTATTAGTGTGCAGGTGAGAAAATTTTATTCTATTGATTTTTTCTGTGATATTAGTTTTAGTGTCTTTATTAGTGTAGGTGAAACAATTTTATTCCATTGATTTTTCTATGATATTAGTTTTAGTGTTTTTATTAGTGTAGGTGAGAAAATTTTATTTCATTGATTTTTTTTGTGATATTAGTTTTAGTGCCTTTATTAGTGCAGGGGAAAAAATTTTATTCCATTGATTTTTTCTGTGATATTAGTTTTAGTGTCTTTATTAGTGTAGGCGAAAAAAAATTATTTCATTGATTTTTTTATGATATTAGTTTTAGTGTTTTTATTAGTGTAGGTGAGAAAATTTTATTCCATTGATTTTTTTTTATATTATTAGTTTTAGTGTCTTTATTAGTGTAGGTGAAAAAAATGTATTCCATTGATTTTTTCTGTGATATTAGTTTTAGTGTCTTTATTAGTGCAGGGGAAAAAATGTTATTCCATTGATTTTTTCTGATATTAGTTTTAGTGTCTTTATTAGTGTAGGTGAAAAAATTTTATTCCATTGATTTTTTTAAATATTATTCGTTTTAGTGTCTTTATTAGTGTAGGTGAAAAATTTTTATTCCATTGATTTTTTTATGATATTAGTTTTAGTGTTTTTATTTTTTATTATCTTTTTTAAAGTGCCGCACAACCAGACGGGCGTTAGGAAGGGGATGGGGACGGTGGACAATATATATGTGCTGAATTATGTGATCGGGCGACAGATAGAGAGGAGAAAGGGGAAGTTAGTGGCAGTGTTTGTGGATCTGAAGGCGGCATTTGATTCGGTGGACAGGAAGGTACTGTGGGAGGCGTTGAAGAAAAGATGGATAAGGAAGGGTTTGAGAGACAGGATAGAGGAAATGTATGGGGAAACGAAGAGCAGGGTAAGGATAGGGGGGGAAGTGGGGGAGAGCTTCTGGACGGAGAGGGGAGTGAGACATGGGTGCCCTTTAAGCCCGTTGCTTTTCAACATCCTGACGGCGGACCTGGAAGAGGAATTAGGTAAGGGGGAGTGGGGGGGGCGTGAAAGTGGGGAGGGAAAAAATATACTCCTTGGCGTACTCGGACGACATAGTGGTGTTGGCAGAAAGGGAGGAGGAGATGGAGAACTTGATTAAGAGGATGGAAAGATATTTTGAGGGGAAAAGTTGGAGGTGAATGTGGGGAAGACAAAGATAATGAGGTTTAGGAAAGGAGGAGGGCGCTTTAAGAAGAAGGAATGGAAATGGAAGGGGGAAGGGATGGAAGAGGTGAGGGAATTCAAATACTTGGGTTTGTCTTCCAAAGGAACGGGGGACAGGAAGCGCAAGTGAGGGATAGGGTGAGGAAAGCGGGGGGGGGGGGGGGTGATGAAGCAGCTTTGGGGCATCGGGAAAAGGTTGTTTGGGAATGATGTGCTAAGAAGGTGGTGGCTGTTCGACACGCTAGTGTGGACGGTGATGGGGTACGGGGCGGAGGTGTGGGGCTGGGAGGAGAGGGAGAAAATGGAGGGAATGCAGGAGAGGTATTTGAGATGGACATTGGGACTGGACTGGAGGACGCCGGGGTACATGGTGAGAGAAGAGACGAAGAGGGTAAAGATAAGGACAAGGGCAGGTAGGAGGGCATGGAATTTTGAGGAAAAGCTGAGGAAGGGGGAGGGGAGCGAACTGGCGAGGAGGTGCTGGGAAGAGATAGGGGAGAGAGAGCGAAGAGGGGCAAGAGAGAGGGGAAAATGGGAAAGGGGAAGGACAGATTTTAGGAGAGGGGGGGCAGAGGGAGGGATACGTGCAGGACGAGGGGGAAGGGGGATACGAAAGGAAGGAAAGGGAGGATAGAAGGGAACAGGAAAGGGAGAGGGGAGAGAAAATAGCGGAATCTAGGTATAACAGATGGTATAGGGAGGTGAGAGTGGAGGGGTTACCAGGATACCTAAAGGCGGGGTGGGGAGAGAGAAGGTACGGAAGAGTAGCCAGGTTTAGGATGGGAAATGAGATAAGGGAAGGGAGGTACTAGGAGACGGAAGAGGAACGGGCGTGTAGGTGCTGTGGGGAAGAGATGGAATCGTGGGAGCACATTCTGGATAGGTGTGGAGGAGGAGAGGAGGTAGAAAGAGGGGTAGGGGAAAGGATAAAGGAAATACTGGACGAAAAGGGAACGGGAGAGGACTGGATGAGGGCCCTGGAGGAAAAAAGGAAAAGAAGAGAAGAGGAGAGGAGGGCGGGAGAGGAGGATATGGATAGGGAATGGAATGAAAGAGGAATGGAATGAAAGGAGGAAACGGAAGTCGCGGAGAGGAGGAGGGGGAGAGAGATGGCAAGGTGGGAGGAGGCGTTGGAGCGTGGGGAGGGAGAGAGGGGAGAGGCGAACGTGGCGAGGGGCGAGCGAGGGAGAGGCGGCGGTGGTTTAAGGATAAAGAGAAGGCGTAGCATGTAAGAGTCCGGCGGTGTGTTTGTTAGTTTAAGTTACGTTAAGTGTAGTGTAAGAGTTGTAAATCTTGTAAAAATGGCATTGTAAAGGGACGAGAAATGGAAGGTCTTTGTAACCCTACGGGGAACAAATAAAACATACATACATAATCAAAAATAATTAGGTAAATTTAATTTAATTATTATTTATTCACCTGTTTAACAAAAACATGGTTTTTTTATTTTAATTTAAAATTTGACCTGCTCAATGAATTTATTTAAATAGCTGCAGTATATTAACTGTACAAAGGTAGCATAATCAATAGTTTTTTAATTGAAAGCTAGAATGAAGGGTCTGATGAAATAAATTCTTTTTTTTTTTAATTTTAAAATTTTTATATTAGTAAAAAATGTAATATGAATTTATAAAACAAAAAGACCCTATAGAATTAAATTTTATTATAAAAAAATTAAATTGAATTTATTTATTTTATTTATAATATTATTTGCTTGGCGTGATTATTGAATTGAATTAACTTTAATTGAAATTGACATTAATGATTGAATAGATGATCCTTAATTTTGGATTTTTAGATTAAATTACCTTAGGGATAACAGTATAATTTTTTTGGAGAGATCATATTGATAAAAAAGATTGTAACCTCGATGTTGAATTAAGATAAAATTTAAATGGAAAATTTTTAAATTTTTGGTCTGTTCGACCATTAAAATCTTACATGATTTGAGTTCAGATCGGTGTGAGCCAGATCGGTTTCTATCTTTAATTGAAATAAATATTTTTGTACGAAAGGACTTTATATTTTAAATATTTTATTTAATATTAGAATAAATTTATTAATTTGGCAGAATAGTGCAATAAATTTAGAATTTATTTAAGTAAATAAATATTACATTTAATAATAAAACAAATTTATATATATATATTAATTTCTATAATTATATTAATTTTATTAGTAATTTTAATTTTAATAGAAGTTGCATTTTTAACTTTAATAGAGCCAAAAACTTTAAGTTATATTCAACTTCGAAAAGGTCCTAATAAAGTTGGTTATTTTGGTATTTTACAGCCTTTTAGTGATGCTATTAAATTAATAAGAAAAGAAATAATTATTTTAAAACAATTTAATTATTTATATTATTTAATTTCTCCAATTTTTATATTATTATTAATTATAACAATATGAATAATTTATCCTTTTATGAGAAATATAATTTCGATAGAACTAGGCATTATATATTTAATTTTTTGTTTAAGATTAGGAGGTTATGGCTTGATAATTTCAGGGTGGTCATCAAATTCTTTATATTCAATATTAGGATCAATTCGATCTTTATCACAGTCAATTTCTTATGAAGTTAATTTATCGTTAATTATTTTAATATTAGTTATTATAATTGAGAGATTTAATTTTAATAATTTTAATATTATACAAAAAAATGTATGATTCTTATTTATTTCTATACCTTTATTTTTTATAATATTATTTACGTTGATAGCAGAAATAAATCGGACACCATTTGATTTTTCAGAAGGGGAGTCTGAATTAGTTTCGGGGTTTAATGTAGAATATTTAAGAGGGGGGTTTGTTTTAATTTTTTTTATCTAAGTATGCAAGAATTTTATTTATCAGATTTATTTTAAGGATTATGTTTATTGGAATTAAGTTAAATAATGTATTGTTCTATATTTTTAATATAATAATAATTTATTTAATTATTTGAATACGAGGGACATTTCCTCGTTTTCGTTATGATTTATTAATATATTTATGTTGGTTAATTATTTTACCTTTTATTTTTAATTATATATTTTTTATAATTATAATTAAAATAATAATTTAATAAGTAAAAGATAATAAAATTTTTAATTTTATTTTATGTTTTCAAAATATATACTTATTCAAGTTCATTATCTAAAAAATTAATTTATTTCATAATCAATAAATTAATCTATTAAGAAAGTAAAATGTGAAATAAGAGACTCTAAAAATTTGTCTAATTAAAATAAAAGGAGGTTCAACAGGTTGAGAGCCTAGTCAGGTTAATAATAAAAAATTGTTAATAAATATTCAAAATAATATTTGATTTATTGGGTAAAATATTATAGAATGATATTTAATATTAATAATAGGTAAAATTAAAAGAATTATAATTGATATTAATAGTGCAATTACTCCACCTATTTTATTTGGGATTGCTCGAAGGATTGTATAAGCGAATAAAAAATATCATTCAGGTTGAATATGAATGGGGGTAATTATAGGATTGGCTAAGATATAATTTTCTGGGTCTCTTAATATAAATGGAAATTTTAAGCATATAAAAATTAAAATATATAATATAATTAAGAATCCGATAATATCTTTTAGAGTAAAATAATTATGAAAATTGATTATATAAAAATTTTCTTCTTACTCCTAAAGGGTTATTTGAACCGAATTGGTGAATGAAAAATAGGTGAATAATAACTAATGCTAAAATAATAAATGGTAAAAAAAAATGTAATCTAAAAAAACGATTTAAGGTAGGATTATTAACTGAAAATCCCCCTCAAACTCATTCTACTGTTATTTGTCCAATATAAGGGATTGTTGAAATTAAATTGGTGATTACTGTGGCACCTCAAAATGATATTTGTCCTCATGGTAAAACATATAGCTATAGTTATAATAAAAATTAATGTTCCAATTAATCAAACTGAAAATATTTTATATGAAGAATAATAAATTCCTCGACCAATATGAATATACATACACATGAAAAAAAAGATGCTCCATTTATGTGAATTAATTGATAAATTCATCCTTTATTTACATCTTGAATAATATGAATTATTCTATTAAAAGCTAAATTAATATTAGCACAGTAATGTATTGATAATATAATTCCTGTTAAAATTTGAATTATAAGACATAACCCTAGTAGAGATCCGAAGTTTCATCAAATATTAACATTTAATGGAGTTGGTAAATAAATTAAAGAATCATTTAAAATTGTTAATAATTTTAATTTTTTTTAAATTGATTTATTCATAAAAATATATTTGTCGAAGGAGACTTTTTAGTTTATAACAAATATTTATAATTATAATTATTGAAAGATAAAGATATATTATTAAAAATAATATTGATAATTTATTAAAATTAAAAAGTTCATTAATTTTAATTTTGTTATTATTTTCTTCAAGAATATTTAAGTTTAAATTTCATAAATCTTGTGAATTTAAATTTCTATTATAATATATATATTGTGACGTTGCGTCACAAGGAGTTTCGAGAAAAAGCCCGCGTGACCACGCTCGGGCTTAATCTCCGCCACGCACCTTTACGGAAAGATTTATTTATTGATTTTAAGCTAGTTTTAAGTCTTTTGTTGTATAGAGTCTGCGACAAATCCCTCCCGTTCCTCCCCTGTACCCCCTTTACGACGACCCGCAAAAGGACCACGCGGACCGTCGACTGGTGCCACGTCGGCCCGGCTGTCAACTCGACAACGAGGAATATCGGGCTCACCGTCCGAGGGCATCCTGCTGCCATCTCCCGAGTCTCCGACCTCCCGCGCGTCAGGAGAGATTGCAGCTCTCGCGCGGTACGGCTGCGAGCGCCGTACCGACTGGGGCGCTCAACGACTCGGGAGAGAGAAAAGCCACCGAGGATATCGGCCGGAAGAGCGAGCCACACCGATCGATCACGAAAATCAATCGGAGGTCCGTCATCTAGCTCGGGATTGGGCGAGACGAGGAAGCCGGCCGGCGTGGACCGTGATTGAGTCTCCGAGCGTGGTCAGCGACGGATGCGATGGATCGCAAGCCCCGGCGTAGGAAGAAGGGAATCGAATAGAGTCGAGGACGCAGGGTTCATGGAAATGACTGGGAAAGAGTTCTCAGCGCAACCTGTAAGTCCTTTCCTCTTTTCTTATTTTGCGAGAGCGGCCAGCGAGAGCCGCGTAATATTTGCCCGGAGAAAATGTGCCTCACGGGCAACTTTAGAGTCGTTCCCTTCACCCCTCCCCGTGTGAATCCCCCGACCGACGTCCCTCTTCCGTGCGCGTCGCTTTAAAATAAAAATGTGTAATGTAGAACAAGAAACATAAAGTCGGGGCGAGTCAATCCGAGCCATTGGCTCGCGTGACATAATTAAAATTGTGGCGAAGAAGTGTAAAAAGGTGTCCGTGGCGGATCCTCGTTGTCCCTTGAGAGAATTTCTCTCGCGCGCGCGTAGCCGCGGCCCGGCGGCGCGTAGCCACGGCCCACAGTAGGAGAAAAGCCCAAAAACCTGGCCAAAACCCCAAAAAATAAATTTTCGAAATAGGGTCAGTTGAGTAGTCATTCAGGTAGAGGACTAGTAACTGCATTCTATTGTGGAAGGGAAAGCCCTTTAAGTGTATACCTGCGCCGCAGCGTCAGTTGGCAGTTAGTGTTCGTGAAGAGTGTACGTGTCACGCGCTGAACAGACGAAAATAACGCTGACTTCAAAAACCCATAACTTTAAAGTGACGGGTTTAATTTCAATTCTGCAACATGGATACGACTTCTGGAGGTATGTAGAACATGTTTTTACATCGGTTGAATCTAAAGTTTATGTATAAATGATTGAAATGTAGTATAGCCTTCGGCATAAATAAAATTGAATAATTTTGAAAACTTATATTTTCAACGGTCCGAAAAGTTATATATTTTGTCACATTTTGCAAAGCTCCTAGTCTCGGCCTTTAGTTTAATGTATAAGCTTTCGAAATTTACAAGAGTTACCTGCGGAAAACGTGCGTCTTGTCCGTTATGATTTTTTTCGCATCGTGCGGTAGCCGAGCGTGCACGCGGCACTATTGAGCAGCCTCTGCGCCTCTACCTGAGAATGGGTGAAGTAGCATCATAACGGACAAGACGGCTGTTATACGCTTGAAATAAATTATTTTAATATATATGTATGTGTATATATATATATATAAATTTTCTGTGATTTAATTATGATATATACGTATGCATATATATATATACATATTAAAATCAACCACATAAAAATTTCTTAAATATGAATGAAATGTTATAACATTCAAATAAAATATTTGAATATATATATATTATATAGTAAGCAAAGCTTTCTTTTAACCAAATCCATGTCAATATTTTCTGTCTAATTTTTTTTAAATTATTTCAATTATTGCGGTTATTTATTTGGTAAAATAATGTACATTGTTCAAGTTTTTGTATTAATTGAAAATTTTATCTTTTCCTTTAACGCCAATTTTCTACAATTTTATGTCTTTATTACAGGATCCGGTTACAAAGAATTGGTGCTGACAAGGAAAGAAGTATTTCTGATAATCAGCGAGCATTTATCCGATAAATTCGCTTCCTTGATCGAATTTATGGTAGAAAAAATTTCCAAGGACACCGGACGTACAGTTGTAGTGCCTGAGGACTCGAAACAGACTTTTTCGATACTCTTCAATCAAATGAGAACGAGGTGGCAACAAGCTCACAGAAAATCCTGTGTATTTTTCAAAAATAACGGTGAATGGCTTAGCAAGCAGGTATGTTTTGCCGCACCTACAGACACTGTAGTAACAAGCCCGGGTAATACGGGCGGCCGCACGTCCCTTGAGTTTACAATGTCCAGTGAAAGATCTAAACGAAGGAAGACCCAAGATATTCGTACATCGTTCAACTCGGTCGAGTTAGCATACGCTACTCAGATGAGCCTTCGCTCTTCAGGACAATCCGACGCCGCAAAAGTTATTGAGGACGTAACAATGACGAGTCCTTTAAGAGCTTCCAAGTATCGTAAAGCTTACTCAGCAACGGATGAAATTACTTTATCCGAAGAGGCTGCACTTTCCGCTATGATTGAATATAAATTCTCCAAGAGTACTTACCAGGGAATGAGAAGATTAGGGAAGGAAAATAACTGTAAGCTATATCCGTCTTACGAAAAAGTGATGAAAGCAAAAAAGCGTTGTTATCCACCACGTGATGCAATCAGGATTACAGAGAGTAGTGCAGAAGTCCAACTACAGGCACTATTAGATCATACAGTTGAACGTATTTTACTCGTCCAAAATGTACTCATTCAAAGATTGACTCCAGATAATGTTCGTAAAATGGACTTGATTTGCAAGTGGGGTTGCGATGGAAGTTCTGGGCAAAGTGAATATAAGCAGACGTTCAGTGATGACAGCAAATCTGATGCGCATGTATTCTTTACTTCAGTCGTGCCGTTACAACTCGTGTGTTATGATCAACAATCGAAGGAAGAAATAGTTGTTTGGAAGAACCCCAGACCCTCGTCTCCACGATTTTGTAGACCGCTTAGACTACTGTTTCTACGCGAAGACACAGAGTCAACACTTAATGAAGTCCAAATTGTTGAAGAACAAATAAAGTCACTTCATCCATTCGAAAGTGTAATAGATGGAAAAGAAATCTCCGTAATGTACAAGTTGTTGTTCACCATGATAGATGGTAAAGTTTGCAACGCTGTATCATTGACGAAATCTGCTCAACGGTGCTATTTGTGTGGAGCAACCAGCAAAGATTTTAATGCCATCGACACTGTATTGTAAAGGGAAATCAATGAAACAAATTTGAAGTTCGGATTGTCGACGCTGCATGCGTGGATACGGTGCTTCGAGTATTGCTTACACGTGTCTTACAAACTCGGCATTAAAAAATGGCAAGCTCGAAGTGCCGAAGAAAAAAAAATTACCCAGGAACGCAAGAGGGCCATTCAAGAAGGATTCAAGAAGCAATTGGGTCTAAATATCGATCGCCCAAAGCCTGGATACGGCAGCAGCAATGATGGCAACACAGCTCGGCGATTCTTTGAAAATTCGACGGCTTCCGCTGCGATAACGGGGGTCAACGAAGAAGTTATTAAACGCTTGTACGTAATCCTACAAGTTATATCGTGTGGCCACGAGATAAACTGTGAAAGATTTGAACAGTATGCTATTGAAACGGCAAGAAAGACCGTTGCATTATACCCTTGGTACTCCATGCCTACTTCGGTGCACAAACTATTAATTCATGGTCCAGTGATAATAACTCATGCTCTATTACCAATCGGCCAATTATCCGAAGATGCTCAGGAAGCTCGAAACAAAGACATCAAACGATATCGAGAAGATTTTGCGCGAAAAAGTTCCAGGGTTAAAACTATGGAAGATGTTTTTCATCGGCTCTTAGTTACTTCTGATCCGTACATTTCAAGTGTCAGAAGACTACCACAGAAGAAGCTGAAGAGTTTGTCGCCGGAAGCTGTAGCGATGTTGATCGCTCCTAAAGTGACTGCTGCAGCAGACGAATTTTGCGCCGAGATTGAAGCCGTGCCGGGAGTTGTAATAGATACAAACTCGGATAATGATTCTGACTCCGACTCCGACTCCGATTACGATTTTGATTAAGAATAAAATTTTCTATTTTTGAAACGTTCCGTATGTATTTTGGAAATAAAAATAATAATTGCGTAGAATACACTGTTCACGTTTATTTTATTATGATGATTTTTTTAAATATATTAATTTATCTATTTAGCAGGATACTCGGCCATTTTGTTTATAACAATTTGCTGTAAGCTCTTTGTTGCAAGTTATAAACAATAGATATCGGATTGGTAATCAGCGACCTTGAAAACCCGTATATACCAATTTTTGTCAACATCTGGTAACTTTTTAACGTTCATGTCGGCCATATTGGATCGGCCATTTTTTTTACGATAATTTGGCTTGCGGATTCGTAATCAGCGACCTTGAAAACCCGTAAATACCAATTTTTGTCGACATCTGGCAACTTTTTAACATTCATGTCAGCCATATTGGATCGGCCATTTTGTTTACGATAATTTGGCTTTCAGATTCGTAATCAGCGACCTTGAAAACCCCTGTAAGCCAATTTTCATTCCCATCAAAGGTCATTTGAGGTTTTGGCCAGGTTTTTGGGCTTTTCTCCTACTGTGCGGCCGTCGGCCGAACCGAATAACACCTTTCGCGAGAAGACATTGCAGAAGGTTGGATCGAGCAATTCGTATTTTGCTATCTCCTTTTTTTTGGTACGCGGTATTCATTGATTAATATAAAATAAAGTTTAAAATAGTCGTGGTCCAAGATAAGTGGCCATCGTGTTCGAGAACCCCGTCCGTCCCCAGATACCCTGAGACGTCCCCATTGTGATTAAAATCGAGTCTCTCGCTCGCGGCCGAAGGCCGCGTTTGTTTTGGTTTTTTTTTCTGTCTTGAGTTGAAACTTTGCGTACGCGTTAAGCGCGTTGCCCGAGAAAGGCTGGCGCCCAACATAAATTCACGGAATTTATAAAGCAAATATATTTGAAACGGGTCGAGAAATTGAGTAGGGACGTCGCGTGTCCAGTAACCCGTCAAATAATTCGAGTAAATTATCATTATTGCGGAATTTCTTTACATTATATCGAGTCTTCTTTCAGTATTTTTTTTGTAGTTTATCACTTAACTTCTGTTTTTTTATTGTATCGAGCTTTCATTAAATTGTTGATGTAAAATAAATAATATTTGAATTTTTCCAGTTGTCGACCCATCAATAATTTTTCCTTCCCCCTCCCGCCGCCTACGTTAACACGCGATACCCGTCATAAAATTGGCGCCCAACGTGGGGCTCGAAAAACTTTCGTTTTTTTAAAGAAAGAGCCCACCACGACTATTGGTATTATGGAAATTATCGTTGTTTATTTTTGCGGTTATTATAATAATTTATTGTAAATTATTTTTCGTTTCATTAGTAAAGGAATTATCTTTTTTTTTTAACGGTTCACAGTGAATTGTTTTTTTTTTCTTTCTTTAGCGTTCTTGCGAAAATAGGAATTACCCCCACCCCTGACAGGTATAGCCTGTCCCGCCACGGCACTCGCGAACGGAACAAATTGAGAGGAACGGAAAAGTTCTGAATACAGAGTTCTGTATAAATTTCGCACCCGATTATTTCTTTTTGTTGGCTAACAATTAGAAAGAAAATAAAATTGTTTTTTTGTGTTTTCGATTGGAATTTCTTGTACGTTTTTGGGGACCGCACTTCCCTTTTTTTTCCCTAGAACCCATACATGCTTGTGTGCTTGGCGAATTGTTTTTTTGTTGGCTTGCGACTTTTCAGAATTTGGCGTGCCAAGAAAAATCGTAGTTTTTCTTTTGTTTATTGCTCTGGCAATTAAAGTCATTTCTGCGTTATTGCTCTGGCAATTGGAAAAAGTCTTTTGTCTTATTGCACTGGCAATTAACAATCGTTTTTGTCTTATTGCACTGGCAATTAAAAATTGTTTTTTGTTTTATTGTACTGGCAATTAAAATCGTTTTGTTTTATTGCTCTGGCAATCGCTCTTGTTCTATTGCTCTGGCAATTTCGCGGTATTTAGTATCGCTTTTGGAATAGATTTTTTTTTGTGGAATTATATTATTGCGTACCTGTTTTTTTTGTTTGCCTTGGATCGCCTGCGCAATGATAAAATTTAGCTCTTTTAGCATTTTTCTGTATTTTGCGATGACTTCCGACTTGACAGTTAGGATTCCCCTTTTTGTTCTTTCTCGTTTCTTTCGCTGACCACGAATATGTCCCTCCCCCCGCCCAATTTTTGTGTTTCGCTGAATTGGCGACCCTCACATTCATTTTTTGTTTGATGTTACGACGCCCCGAGAAAGACCGCGACACTGAGTTCCTCGCGAACGGTCACCCCCCTCCACTTAGCAGCCCCAAAGATTTTGTTTTTTTTAAGGCCTTCATGAATAATTTATGAAACACGTCGTTGTTTAGGCAGGGACACAAACATCCCTTTAGGTATAATTATCCAGTTGGACGATGTGGTACCACTGGATAATTTATGAAACACGTCGTTGTTTAGGCAGGGAAACAGACATCCCTTTAGGTATAATTATTCAGTTGGCCGATAAAAATTAAAGAATAGCAAAAACTTCCAATGCTCGACTTTTTGTGGTATTACTGAATAATTTAAGAAACACGTCGTTGTTTAGGACAGGGAAATACAAATCCCTTAGGGTACAATTATTCAGTTTACCGATAAAAACAAAGGATAGTAAAACTTCCAATTTTCGACCTTTTGTGGCATTACTGAATAATTTAAGAAACACGTCGTTGTTTAGGGCAGGGAAACACAAATCCCTTAGAGTACAATTATTCAGTTTACCGATAAAAATAGAGAACCGTAAATTCCTCCCCGTTATTAGCGAAATACGCCGAGGCCTTACGCTTTATTTGTTGTTTAAAATTTACGATTTTCTTTTGTTTCAGTATTTTTGTGGCATTTAAGTTTGTTCGGTTTAAGCCGTTTGGTTTTATTCGTTTTCGTTTGCCGGAGACTCAATCACCCCCTTTTTTTTAAACCGTGCCGTTAAGCTAACGGCGGGCGGTCTTCTCCTTCCCAACCCCCCAAGTTTTATGTTTGTGCACCCCCGAAAATAGCAACGGTGAAAGGCCAAGGAAGCCTCGCCGGAAGTCCCAGAGAGCATCGAGTTAATCGTCCGATTTGTAAGCTACAAAACGACTGACTACACTAACGGAGAATGCGACGGACTGCTACCAGTATGTTGGCGATTTTTTCAACCACACTCACTCCCCCCAGGATAGTACGAGAGAGTGGTGAGTAACTTCCAACAATTGGGCGGGACGCGGTTAATTTGTTCCTTCTCCCGATTTGCCCCCTTCCGAATGGCGGCGGGAGACCAAGGAACCTGTAGTGGTATCTAATGATACGTTGGGTTTTTTTGGGCTTTAGCCCTGATAAGGGCTGTTTGGGAGCCGAGAACCTAAATCGTTATACCAAATAGAGTTAGCTGGGTTGTTGTAAGGGTTATCCGAGAGTGGGAGGGATTACTGGGAGCGGGAGGTGGGGGGAAGTTCCGTGAGGACTTGACGGGCGGGGGAAAGGGGAACCGGGGACTGGACGGGCGAGGAAGGAGGAGAGGGACCTGCCTGTGGGGCGCGGGCGAATTGCGCTACCGCCCGGTCGAACAATTCGTCGAACCCGCTCTGGTCCCACATCAGGGGGGAGGTAGACGGGGTGGGAGGTGTGACGGGTCGGGTGGGGGGAAGAGGCGGGGATTCCGGTCGGGGGGGAGGAGGTGGGGGCGAAGCCGGCCGCGGGGGTGGAGGGACCTTGAACTCCCGGTTAGTTGGAGGGATATTTTCTTCCTCGTACCACCGAAAAGTGAGGAGCGTGGTCCGGGGATCCTCGCGGTGCCAGAAGGGCCTCACGCCACCGTCACGCTCCAGCGGCACGGTTGCGCGCCGTCGGCGACGCCGGCGACGAGAGGACTCGGCGAGAGACACCTTCGCACTGGTAAGTAGTACTTAGGTATAACATTTAGGGTTAAGATTGAGTTAAACAAGTTAGTAAATAACAAAATAACTATTTGATTTTCTTAGGTTAGCGACGAGAAACAAGCGGAAGGAGGTTTCTTCGCTAAGGTAAGACCGGGGAACGACGCCGTTCCCTCGTTTCAATATTTAGTGTATTTATAATTGTAAATGAAGTAATAATCAATGTTGTGTCGTTTGCTTTTTGTTACAGGTTTTTGAAGGTGCGAGGACGAAGATGACACCATAACGGTTGTGCGCCAAAGTGGCGTACGACAAATGCCCCGGGTGTCGGTTCGTCCTCGCATCTTCTGTGTATTGAGTGTTATGTGGTGTATGAAATGCAAGAAAAAATAAATAAATAAATAAATAAAATTACAATCAAGCTCTAAAAATATCAGGAGTTACAGGTAATGTAGCGCGAGTGACTCGACTTTTTTTTTTTTTTTTTAGGTATCAGTCTTTTGGCAAAGTGTTAATTATAATGGGGGGTTTTTACAGGGACGAGCCAGGAGGCAAAGGCCGAAGGTGCAGGCACGAAGGTGACGGTAGGGGTTAAACGGTGCATCAAAGGGCTTACCCGTACGTGCCCCGGGCGTCGGTTCGCACCTACATCTTCCGTGTATGGGAATAATTTCGGGGAAAATTAATTAATTTTTTGTTTTTATCGCATATATGAGGGTCCGTGGGGGTGGGGTTTTGGAGGGCGTGGGCGCAGGTTGTACGGTGTCTGACGGTGCTCAGAAGTTCTGGTAGCCGGTACTGCGGCGTGTCGAGGTCTTGATTGTGCAGCTCGACCAGGAGCTGCGTTGGTGGAGGGCCCTGATATGGGCCTGGAGCTAGCCGTGGTGCCCGCGTTCACCGCGGGTGTTGCGCCGATCCCTTGATTCCTGGGGGGACAAACCAGCCATGGTTTGCTGGTGGATGGTCGAGAACAGGCCTTAAGGTTCGGCCCATTCCTCTGGAGATGAACTCGCGATGGTTCACCAGTTGGTGGTTGAGACGAAGCCGTAGGGTTTGGCTTGTCCGTTTTGTCGTCTGTCGGAGCCGTAGGGTTTGGCTCCGATGGTTGGAGATGAACCAGCGATGGTTCACCAGTTGATGGTGGAGAACAAGCCGTAAGGTTTGGCTTGTCCCTGTTGTCATCTGTCGGAGCCGTAGGGTTTGGCTCAGTTGGTTGAACGTTCGTCGGAGCTGTAAGGTTTAGCACCGACGAACTACCACCTACTTCTGAAGGGACGTTGTTGGCAGGTTTCAGTAAACCGCCATGAATTTTCACCTCCCGGCGACCTTGCCGGACGAGGTATATCTCGCCTCCGAGATTCCTCAGGATTGGGTGCGGGCCATCCCATGGCGCCACAAATCCGGCGTGGACTCCCTCCACGGCGTTGGATTGAACGTGCGTTCGAGCGTAGACTAGATCCCCAGGCTGGTATCTAGGTGAGGCGTCAGTGTTTTGAGCGTATTTGCTCTGGTACTCGTGCTGATGCCTTTGGATTCGTTGAACTCGCTGTTCACGCTCAGTGCTCGTTTGGTCGGCGTCGACTGGAAACTTCCATTCGCCGGGCTGTTGAAGGCCCTTCCCGAGTAAAGCCTCGCTCGGGGACAGACCCGTAGCCGCGTTCCGCCGATTCCGTAGTTGAAAAAGGATCCGTGGTAATTGTAGATCCCATTCTCGATGTCGTTTGTCACGTAGATGCAATCTTAACCCCTTTTTAATTTCTTGATTTCGTCTTTCTGTGGGATTAGCGTGGGGGTGATATGTAGCGGTAGTCCAGATATGCGTTTGCCATCTTGCGCACGCCGTTTGCCATTTTTGGCTAGTGAATTGGGGACCATTATCTGATAAAATGGTTTTTGGATATCCCCATCGATTGAAAACCTCGTTTTCTAGGAGGGTTATGACGCGGGTTGCTTCGGAGGAGCCTATTGGGAAAGCCTCCACCCAGCGTGAAAATAGATCTGTTACTACCAATATAAATCGTTTTCCCCGGCCGGACCGTGGATACGGTCCCATCAGATCGACCGCCACCGTTTCCCATGGTCGTCGGGGTTGGTGGGGTCTCAACTGATCAGGATGTTTTGGCCAGGTGGACTTAACACACGCACACACGTGGCAGTTCCTCACGTGATTTCGTACGTCTCTTCGAAGGTTAATCCAGGTGAAGTGGGCTTGAATGAGCCTAAGCGTTTCATCCATCCCAGGGTGCCCCGCCATTGGGGAGTCATGGTAGTACTGTAATACCTTGGCTTTCGCGTTCTGAGGTACCAGTATTCTCCAGGTATCATGGATTCGTTTGAACACGGTTCCTTCCCGTAGTTCATAATCATAGTTGTGCTCTTGTCTCTTAAGGATTTTGGCTATATTACATAGCTCGGTATCCCGTTGTTGGTCTTCCATGACCTCATCAATTATGTTGTATCGTTGTATCATGAAGATCTCTGGTGTCTTAATTGGGGTTGCCATGTTTAATCGTTCGGGTGGATGGAGGGGTTCCTTTTCCTCCAATACTCCACTTTCTGTTGTCTCAGGGTGTCGTGAAAGAGCACCAGGAAGATCACTGGCTCTTCCCGGCACATGCTCTAGTTCGAAGTTTAGCTCTTCTAGCAGTATGGCCGAACGGCTGAGCTTGTCTTTTTCGTCCTTTACGCGTTTTAGCCATTTCAACGCCCGGCTGTCTGTTCTCAGGATGAATGGTTGGTCTTCAAGATAATTTCGATAGCGTTTAACGGCCCATACCACGGCGAGGCATTCCTGCTCGTTGCTGAGGTACCGTTTCTGGGTGGCATCGAATTTTGCGCTGGCGTAGCTTATGATGTTCCTAACCCCGTTGGTCGGGACTTGGTAAAGGACGGCGCCCATGCCTTCTTCGCTGGCATCCGTCTGTAGGATGAATTTCAAGGATGAGTCAGGTCGGCTAAGCTTGAGGGGTTTCTGGATCTCAGTTTTCATTTGTTCGAAAGCCCGTTGTGCCGGTTCCGACCATTTGAACTTTTCCTTGGATGCAAGGAGATCGGTAATAGGCGTGGACATGGTGGCAAAATGGGGAATATACTCCCGTAGCCAGTTACATGTACCCATAAAGCGCTGTATGTCCCTTCTGGATTTCGGGGCAGCGAAGTTAATGATGGTGGCGATGTGTTCTGGTTGGGCCTTGTTACCGATCGTATTTACCGTGTGACCTAGGTAGTTGAGCTCAGTTTTTCCAAAAAGGCACTTTTCGGCAGAGCAGGTAAGTCCATGCAGTTCCAACCGTTCGAAGACTAGGGTTAGGTGACGTAGATGTTCTTCCCAATCGCTGGAGTAGATGATGATATCGTCCAGATATACCACACATATCTGGTTGATCAACCCCACCAGGACCTCTTGGCTCATTAATCGCTGGAACGTGTTAGGGGCATTCTTCAGCCCGAATGGCATAACCCGAAACTGGTAAGTTGCCCCGTCTGGGGTAGCGAAGGCGGTGAGTTTCATTGAATCAGGGGCCATGGGTATCTGCCAATAACCACTCTTCAGGTCAATGGTGGAGAAGATTTTTGCTGTACCGAGTTCCTTAAGAGCCTCGTGGATTTTCGGCATTGGTTGAGTCACATCCTCAGTGATGCTGTTTAAACGCCTATAATCGACGTAAAACCTGGGAGTACCATCCTTCTTCTTTACGATGACGATAGGGGAACTATAGGCCGATGAGCAGGGCTCGATGATGCCCTCTGACAGCATGCTCTCGACTTGCTCCCGAATCGTTTGTTTTTTGGAGTCGGAATATTTGTATGGTGGTAGCCGGAAAGGCCGTTCCGACATAAGCTTTATCTCGTGTTTGGTACTCTGTGTTTATTTAAGTGGGCCAGAGTCGTTGAAAAGGCCCCTGAAGGTTTCGAGGAGTTCGTAGAATTTGAATAACCATTTTTCGGGAAACCCATTTTGCAGAGATGCTACGTTGAAGTCGGTTTTTTGTTGGTGAGGTACCGGTGAGTCGATCAACTGGACCGAAAACCTCTCTTTATCGCCAAGATACAGTCGGCCATTGTGGGTGTTAATTATCGTCTTCTGTGACTTGAGCCATGGGAAGCCGAGGATCAGGGGTTCTCGGGACTCCGGTGCAACCCACGCTTCGATCTCGAGCGGGTGCCCCTGGATGTTGATTTGTATTTCGACTTTCCCTGTGAGCGGCATCTTTGATGTTTGGTCAGCCAAGCGGGCATGAGAGGTTACCGGGATGATTGGTACTCCGGTTGGGATGTAGGAAGGATGGATAAAGGAATGGCTGGCAAAGCTATCTACAGCCGCGGGAATCTCTTGATGTTGGTATGTGACTAGGATGTGCGGTAGGTCGTTTTGCCCCCCGCTTATACTTGTGAGCCCTACTTGCGGGTTGGAGCGGCTGGTTCGGGCGCTTCCGCCGTCCGCTTGGAGTTTTCCGGTTTCGGCATTTCTTTTAATTTTTGCGCCAGCACCGGGCAATCACGATGGAGATGCCGTTCGGGGCAGTGCCAGCATTTGGGTAGATAATTTGGATCTTGAAGTGGTTTTGCCCCGGGGAGGGGCCCGGATTTGACGGGTTCCTCTTTTCTGGGGCGGGGAGCCATCTGGGTATCCCCTAGGTCGTACTCGGCCTCTATGGCCTTAGTGAGCAGACATGTTAATGTTCGAGGTTTGGAGGGTCGTATGACCATTCTTAGGCTAGGTTTGAGAAGTTCGAGGAGGGTTGACACCCTAACATCCTCGGGTTCAGTTCCCCTCACCCTCTGGTAGAGAAGGAATTTTTGCTGAAGGAAGACTCCCGCATTTTCTCGATCACCCTGCTTCCTGGAGAAGAGTTGGGCGTTGAGCCGAGAAAGGATGACGGGATTGTTGTACCTGCTAAGCAGGAGTTCTTTGAATTTGGGCCACTCGAATTCGAGGGCTTGGTACGTGGACCACCAGCGTTCGGCATCCCCGCGTAATCCCCCAACTGCGGTGAGGGTACGGGCCGTAGCGGCGGTGCGAGTTTGAATGAAAAATTCCTCGCAGTTTCTTAGGAATTTCTTGGGATCTTCATGGTCCGCGCCACTGTACGTGGGTAACGGTGGTCGCGGTGGTATCGCCTTCAAGGCTTGCCAAAGGGACCCGAGTTGATATAATGATTCGTGTGGATCCGCATTAAGCGGAGGTGCCGTTAGAGGCGCATCGTCACTGTGACGATCCTCCGTTGGTTCGGGATTAGAGTTGAGCGCCACCGGGTTTTCCATTCCCGGAAATGTAGGATCATCGGTACCCATTGTGCGGGTGGATCGGGTTTGGACAGGCGTCCTTTTCATGTCGTGCTTCCGGGGTCGACCGACAGCTCGTTTCGGTGTATTGTTTTCTGATGGTGAGACTTTCATAGGGCCGTGAGTTGAATTTACAATTAAAATCAAAGGGCCCCACGTTGGGCGCCAAAAACATTGTTGGCGATTTTTTCAACCACACTCACTCCCCCCAGGATAGTACGAGAGAGTGGTGAGTAACTTCCAACAATTGGGCGGGACGCGGTTAATTTGTTCCTTCTCCCGATTTGCCCCCTTCCGAATGGCGGCGGGAGACCAAGGAACCTGTAGTGGTATCTAATGATACGTTGGGGTTTTTTGGGCTTTAGCCCTGATAAGGGCTGTTTGGGAGCCGAGAACCTAAATCGTTATACCAAATAGAGTTAGCTGGGTTGTTGTAAGGGTTATCCGAGAGTGGGAGGGATTACTGGGAGCGGGAGGTGGGGGGAAGTTCCGTGAGGACTTGACGGGCGGGGGAAAGGGGAACCGGGGACTGGACGGGCGAGGAAGGAGGAGAGGGACCTGCCTGTGGGGCGCGGGCGAATTGCGCTACCGCCCGGTCGAACAATTCGTCGAACCCGCTCTGGTCCCACATCAGGGGGGAGGTAGACGGGGTGGGAGGTGTGACGGGTCGGGTGGGGGGAAGAGGCGGGGATTCCGGTCGGGGGGGAGGAGGTTGGGTCGAAGCCGGCCGCGGGGGTGGAGGGACCTTGAACTCCCGGTTAGTTGGAGGGATATTTTCTTCCTCGTACCACCGAAAAGTGAGGAGCGTGGTCCGGGGATCCTCGCGGTGCCAGAAGGGCCTCACGCCACCGTCACGCTCCAGCGGCACGGTTGCGCGCCGTCGGCGACGCCGGCGACGAGAGGACTCGGCGAGAGACACCTTCGCACTGGTAAGTAGTACTTAGGTATAACATTTAGGGTTAAGATTGAGTTAAACAAGTTAGTAAATAACAAAATAACTATTTGATTTTCTTAGGTTAGCGACGAGAAACAAGCGGAAGGAGGTTTCTTCGCTAAGGTAAGACCGGGGAACGACGCCGTTCCCTCGTTTCAATATTTAGTGTATTTATAATTGTAAATGAAGTAATAATCAATGTTGTGTCGTTTGCTTTTTTTTACAGGTTTTTGAAGGTGCGAGGACGAAGATGACACCATAACGGTTGTGCGCCAAAGTGGCGTACGACAAGTAGGGCAAAGTTATCGCAAAAGTATAGACAAGATAAGGTAACGGGGCAGTAATTTATTCGAAAAAAGAATTTAGCCAACCGAGCGCTAGAATGAATCTGTCCTTAAATACCGATCCCGACCTCCTCCCCTGAATTGAAAAAAGCATAACTGAATAACCGCTCTTGCAGGAAAAGAGGGGAGTACTTCAGTTTAAGCAGGGGGGAGTTGTGACGTTGCGTCACAAGGAGTTTCGAGAAAAAGCCCGCGTGACCACGCTCGGGCTTAATCTCCGCCACGCACCTTTACGAAAAGATTTATTTATTGATTTTAAGCTAGTTTTAAGTCTTTTGTTGTGTAGAGTCTGCGACAAATCCCTCCCGTTCCTCCCCTGTACCCCCTTTACGACGACCCGCAAAAGGACCACGCGGACCGTCGACTGGTGCCACGTCGGCCCGGCTGTCAACTCGACAACGAGGAATATCGGGCTCACCGTCCGAGGGCATCCTGCTGCCATCTCCCGAGTCTCCGGCCTCCCGCGCGTCAGGAGAGATTGCAGCTCTCGCGCGGTACGGCTGCGAGCGCCGCACAGTAGGAGAAAAGCCCAAAAACCTGGCCAAAACCTCAAATGACCTTTGATGGGAATGAAAATTGGCTTACAGGGGTTTTCAAGGTCGCTGATTACGAATCTGAAAGCCAAATTATCGTAAACAAAATGGCCGATCCAATATGGCTGACATGAATGTTAAAAAGTTGCCAGATGTCGACAAAAATTGGTATTTACGGGTTTTCAAGGTCGCTGATTACGAATCCGCAAGCCAAATTATCGTAAAAAAAATGGCCGATCCAATATGGCCGACATGAACGTTAAAAAGTTACCAGATGTTGACAAAAATTGGTATATACGGGTTTTCAAGGTCGCTGATTACCAATCCGATATCTATTGTTTATAACTTGCAACAAAGAGCTTACAGCAAATTGTTATAAACAAAATGGCCGAGTATCCTGCTAAATAGATAAATTAATATATTTAAAAAAATCATCATAATAAAATAAACGTGAACAGTGTATTCTACGCAATTATTATTTTTATTTCCAAAATACATACGGAACGTTTCAAAAATAGAAAATTTTATTCTTAATCAAAATCGTAATCGGAGTCGGAGTCGGAGTCAGAATCATTATCCGAGTTTGTATCTATTACAACTCCCGGCACGGCTTCAATCTCGGCGCAAAATTCGTCTGCTGCAGCAGTCACTTTAGGAGCGATCAACATCGCTACAGCTTCCGGCGACAAACTCTTCAGCTTCTTCTGTGGTAGTCTTCTGACACTTGAAATGTACGGATCAGAAGTAACTAAGAGCCGATGAAAAACATCTTCCATAGTTTTAACCCTGGAACTTTTTCGCGCAAAATCTTCTCGATATCGTTTGATGTCTTTGTTTCGAGCTTCCTGAGCATCTTCGGATAATTGGCCGATTGGTAATAGAGCATGAGTTATTATCACTGGACCATGAATTAATAGTTTGTGCACCGAAGTAGGCATGGAGTACCAAGGGTATAATGCAACGGTCTTTCTTGCCGTTTCAATAGCATACTATTCAAATCTTTCACAGTTTATCTCGTGGCCACACGATATAACTTGTAGGATTACGTACAAGCGTTTAATAACTTCTTCGTTGACCCCCGTTATCGCAGCGGAAACCGTCGAATTTTCAAAGAATCGCCGAGCTGTGTTGCCATCATTGCTGCTGCCGTATCCAGGCTTTGGGCGATCGATATTTAGACCCAATTGCTTCTTGAATCCTTCTTGAATGGCCCTCTTGCGTTCCTGGGTAATTTTTTTTTCTTCGGCACTTCGAGCTTGCCATTTTTTAATGCCGAGTTTGTAAGACACGTGTAAGCAATACTCGAAGCACCGTATCCACGCATGCAGCGTCGACAATCCGAACTTCAAATTTGTTTCATTGATTTCCCTTTACAATACAGTGTCGATGGCATTAAAATCTTTGCTGGTTGCTCCACACAAATAGCACCGTTGAGCAGATTTCGTCAATGATACAGCGTTGCAAACTTTACCATCTATCATGGTGAACAACAACTTGTACATTACGGAGATTTCTTTTCCATCTATTACACTTTCGAATGGACGAAGTGACTTTATTTGTTCTTCAACAATTTGGACTTCATTAAGTGTTGACTCTGTGTCTTCGCGTAGAAACAGTAGTCTAAGCGGTCTACAAAATCGTGGAGACGAGGGTCTGGGGTTCTTCCAAACAACTATTTCTTCCTTCGATTGTTGATCATAACACACAAGTTGTAACGGCACGACTGAAGTAAAGAATACATGCGCATCAGATTTGCTGTCATCACTGAACGTCTGCTTATATTCACTTTGCCCAGAACTTCCATCGCAACCCCACTTGCAAATCAAGTCCATTTTACGAACATTATCTGGAGTCAATCTTTGAATGAGTACATTTTGGACGAGTAAAATACGTTCAACTGTATGATCTAATAGTGCCTGTAGTTGGACTTCTGCACTACTCTCTGTAATCCTGATTGCATCACGTGGTGGATAACAACGCTTTTTTGCTTTCATCACTTTTTCGTAAGACGGATATAGCTTACAGTTATTTTCCTTCCCTAATCTTCTCATTCCCTGGTAAGTACTCTTGGAGAATTTATATTCAATCATAGCGGAAAGTGCAGCCTCTTCGGATAAAGTAATTTCATCCGTTGCTGAGTAAGCTTTACGATACTTGGAAGCTCTTAAAGGACTCGTCATTGTTACGTCCTTAATAACTTTTGCGGCGTCGGATTGTCCTGATGAGCGAAGGCTCATCTGAGAAGCGTATGCTAACTCGACCGAGTTGAACGATGTACGAATATCTTGGGTCTTCCTTCGCTTAGATCTTTCACTGGACATTGTAAACTCAAGGGACGGGCGGCCGCCCGTATTACCCGGGCTTGTTACTACAGTGTCTGTAGGTGCGGCAAAACATACCTGCTTGCTAAGCCATTCACCGCTATTCTTGAAAAATACACAGGATTTTCTGTGAGCTTGTTGCCACCTCGTTCTCATTTGATTGAAGAGTATCGAAAAAGTCTGTTTCGAGTCCTCAGGCACTACAACTGTACGTCCGGTGTCCTTGGAAATTTTTTCTACCATAAATTCGATCAAGGAAGCGAATTTATCGGATAAATGCTCGCTGATTATCAGAAATACTTCTTTCCTTGTCAGCACCAATTCTTTGTAACCGGATCCTGTAATAAAGACATAAAATTGTAGAAAATTGGCGTTAAAGGAAAAGATAAAATTTTCAATTAATACAAAAACTTGAACAATGTACATTATTTTACCAAATAAATAACCGCAATAATTGAAATAATTTAAAAAAAATTAGACAGAAAATATTGACATGGATTTGGTTAAAAGAAAGCTTTGCTTACTATATAATATATATATATTCAAATATTTTATTTGAATGTTATAACATTTCATTCATATTTAAGAAATTTTTATGTGGTTGATTTTAATATGTATATATATATATGCATACGTATATATCATAATTAAATCACAGAAAATTTATATATATATATATACACATACATATATATTAAAATAATTTATTTCAAGCGTATAACAGCCGTCTTGTCCGTTATGATGCTACTTCACCCATTCTCAGGTAGAGGCGCAGAGGCTGCTCAATAGTGCCGCGTGCACGCTCGGCTACCGCACGATGCGAAAAAAATCATAACGGACAAGACGCACGTTTTCCGCAGGTAACTCTTGTAAATTTCGAAAGCTTATACATTAAACTAAAGGCCGAGACTAGGAGCTTTGCAAAATGTGACAAAATATATAACTTTTCGGACCGTTGAAAATATAAGTTTTCAAAATTATTCAATTTTATTTATGCCGAAGGCTATACTACATTTCAATCATTTATACATAAACTTTAGATTCAACCGATGTAAAAACATGTCCTACATACCTCCAGAAGTCGTATCCATGTTGCAGAATTGAAATTAAACCCGTCACTTTAAAGTTATGGGTTTTTGAAGTCAGCGTTATTTTCGTCTGTTCAGCGCGTGACACGTACACTCTTCACGAACACTAACTGCCAACTGACGCTGCGGCGCAGGTATACACTTAAAGGGCTTTCCCTTCCACAATAGAATGCAGTTACTAGTCCTCTACCTGAATGACTACTCAACTGACCCTATTTCGAAAATTTATTTTTTGGGGTTTTGGCCAGGTTTTTGGGCTTTTCTCCTACTGTGCGCCGTACCGACTGGGGCGCTCAACGACTCGGGAGAGAGAAAAGCCATCGAGGATATCGGCCGGAAGAGCGAGCCACACCGATCGATCACGAAAATCAATCGGAGGTCCGTCATCTAGCTCGGGATTGGGCGAGACGAGGAAGCCGGCCGGCGTGGACCGTGATTGAGTCTCCGAGCGTGGTCAGCGACGGATGCGAAGGATCGCAAGCCCCGGCGCAGGAAGAAGGGAATCGAATAGAGTCGAGGACGCAGGGTTCATGGAAATGACTGGGAAAGAGTTCTCAGCGCAACCTGTAAGTCCTTTCCTCTTTTCTTATTTTGCGAGAGCGGCCAGCGAGAGCCGCGTAATATTTGCCCGGAGAAAATGTGCCTCACGGGCAACTTTAGGGTCGTTCCCTTCACCCCTCCCCGTGTGAATCACCCGACCGACGTCCCTCTTCCGTGCGCGTCGCTTTAAAATAAAAATGTGTAATGTAGAACAAGAAACATAAAATCGGGGCGAGTCAATCTGAGCCATTGGCTCGCGTGACATAATTAAAATTGTGGCGAAGAAGTGTAAAAAGGTGTCCGTGGCGGATTCTCGTTGTCCCTTGAGAGAATTTCTCTCGCGCGCGCGTAGCCGCGGCCCGGCGGCGCGTAGCCACGGCCGTCGGCCGAACCGAATAACACCTTTCGCGAGAAGACATTGCAGAAGGTTGGATCGAGCAATTCGTATTTTGCTATCTCCTTTTTTTTGGTACGCGGTATTCATTGAGTAATATAAAATAAAGTTTAAAATAGTCGTGGTCCAAGATAAGTGGCCATCGTGTTCGAGAACCCCGTCCGTCCCCAGATACCCTGAGACGTCCCCATTGTGATTAAAATCGAGTCTCTCGCTCGCGGCCGAAGGCCGCGTTTATTTTGGTTTTTTTTTCTGTCTTGAGTTGAAACTTTGCGTACGCGTTAAGCGCGTTGCCCGAGAAAGGCTGGCGCCCAACATAAATTCACGGAATTTATAAAGCAAATATATTTGAAACGGGTCGAGAAATTGAGTAGGGACTTCGCGTGTCCAGTAACCCGTCAAATAATTCGAGTAAATTATCATTATTGCGGAATTTCTTTACATTATATCGAGTCTTCTTTCAGTATTTTTTTTGTAGTTTATCACTTAACTTCTGTTTTTTTATTGTATCGAGCTTTCATTAAATTGTTGATGTAAAATAAATAATATTTGAATTTTTCCAGTTGTCGACCCATCAATAATTTTTCCTTCCCCCTCCCGCCGCCTACGTTAACACGCGATACCCGTCATAATATATATAAATAAATGATAATATTAAAATTATAAATTTAATTAAATTTATAATAATATTATTATAATTGATTTTAAATAAATTATTATTAGTTAAACTTTTTTTCTTTTTAAGGCGGGGGTTAAAATGCAAATTACGCACCGTAAGAGAGTCCAAGGACCCTCTCGTGTGTCGGCCTCCCACACATGCCGGTGATCTCGTATGTCGGAATGGTGATATACCGACTAAACAATCCCCCTCCACTGTCTACCCGCGGGGTGGCAACACGTTAGTATAACCTCAACCCCGCGGATCCTGTCCATCGTCCGTCTCGTTTCGTTCGTTACCGTCTACCCCAATTACGTATCCGTCCCCTCATTCGTACTCCAGACATCCATCATCTTTCTTACATCTCAGCACTGCCTCGATGAAAGTGGCGACGGCTGTCCATTGGTCTTCGTCTCGTAACATCAGCCCGACTATGTTGTCAGGCGTGATGCATCCGGTCCTCTGTCCCAGTTGTTGTCTCCGTGTCGTCCATCTGTCGCACGCAAAAAACGTGTGTTCTGCGTCGTCCCGTATGTGTCCGCAGTATTTACAGTTCGGCGTCCGTACTCGTTTCATGTTATGTAGATAACCTCGAAAGTATCCGTGGCCCGTTAGGAACTGGGTCAGGTAAAAATTTACCTCCCCCGCCCCCCGTTCGTTCCAAAGTCTTAGGTCGGTTATCAGTCGTCGTGTCCATCGTCCACTCGTCTCAGCCGTCCAGCGTGCGTGCCAGTCCGTCATGGTCTTTTCTCTTTCGCACTTTGCCGCGTCAAGCCTTTCAGTCCTTTCGTCGCGTTCGTAAATGCGTTTCCGTTCTGTGGCCAGTAGGTCTATGGGAATCACGCCCGCCACTACCAGGATCGCCTCTGCCGAGACGGTCCTGTAGGCGCACGCTATCCTTAGTGCCCCCTGTCTTTGTACATACGTCATAGCCTTCCTGTATTTCTTTATGGCCAGCGCGTCCGCCCAGACCTCTGCGCCATACAGGAAAATCGAGTGGGCCGTCGTCATCAGTAGCCGTCGTATCGACGGTCTCGGTCCGTGCGTATTTGCCATCAGGCCGCTGAGCGAGGTGACCCTCGCCGCCGCCTCCTCGGCCGTCCGTTTTATGTGTGGCCAGAGTCACCCCCAGATACTTGGCCTCCCCTCTGGTTTCCGTGCGTACTGTTCCGACACTCATCGGAATGAGGGTCGGAATTCGTCGTCTCGTGAGCATGAGGAGCTCCGTCTTGTCCAGTGCAAGGGTCAGTCCGTGCTCCGTCATCCATCGGCCTACGCGCCTCATGGCTTGATTAAGTGTCAGCTGGGCCAGATCCGCGCGGCGCTCCACAATCACCGCCGCCACGTCGTCGGCGTAAGCGACGAGCGATGCGGTTTGCGACATCTCCAGCCTCAGCAGGCTATCGTACGTCGCGATCCAAAGGTCCGGTCCCAGGATTGATCCCTGCGCTACACCCGCGGTGATCCGTCTAGTCACCGGTCCGTCCGCCGTCTCGTACGTTATCCGTCTGTCGTTGAGATAATCCCTCAATACCCGGCGAAGGTAGGGAGGAACCCGGAGGGCGCCTTCCAGCGCCCCCTAGATGTCCACCCACCTAGCCGAGTTGAAGGCGTTTCTCACGTCTAAAGTCACCAGTAACACTATGGGCCTTGCCGCGTGACAGGCCTCGTCCGTCCTTCTGACGGTGTCGATGACCTCGCGGATTGCCCCTATCGTCGAGCGTCCCTTGCGGAAGCCGTGCTGGTTCACGGACAAGCCCCCAGCCGCTCTTATCGCGTCTGTCAGTCGCGGTCTCAGTAAAAGTTCGAAAACTTTACCCGTTGTGTCCAGTAAACTGAGCGGTCTGTAGGAGGACGGCATGTACGGCTCTCCCTTTCCTTTGCTAAGGAGAACCAGTTTGGCCGTCTTCCAGCGCGTGCTAAACGTCCCTGTCCTTAGGCATTCATTGTACATCTCGAGGAGGATCCCAGGCCTCAGGCGAGCCATCAGCCGCAGGACCTCCCCGGGTATGCCATCCGGTCCCGGTGCTTTCCTCGCCTTCAGAGAGGTCGTAGCTTTGATAAGCTCTTCCTCGGTGAAGACGGGGACGTCTAATCTGTCGTCGGTGTGCGCCGGCTCCTCCCTCATCGGGTGAGTCGGGAAGAGACCGTCGACGATCTGTCCCATGGTCGTTGCGTCATGGAGTTCCGGTGGGCCTCGAACCCCCAGTCTCTGGGTCACAATTTTGTATCCCAGACCCCAGGGGTTTCGGTCCACCTCCTCGCAAAGCTGTCTCCTGCACCGCTTTTTGCTCAGTTTTATGGCGTTCGTCAGCGGCTTCCGTGCGGTCTTGCACTCTGTCGTAAGAGCGGCCGCATTTGGCCTGTCCCTTTCCCGAGCCCGGTACATCCGCCGTTTGGCCCGAATGCAATCTCTCCGCAGTTCGGCGATGTCCTCTGTCCACCAGTACGTCGCTCGTCTGTCGTGTTGGGTGCTCTTGAATGGCATTGACGCCTTGCAGAGCCGTCTCGTCAGTTTCAGTGTTTCGTCCACGAGTCGTTCAGTCCTCGTGCGTCCAGTCAGTTCGTCAGACATGCTTACTGAGGGAGCGGCTGCTTCCAGCAACCCCCGCGAGAACCTGTCACCGTCCAGTTTCTGTATGTTCCACCGTGGTGCACGCACCAATCCATTGCGTCGCGTCATTGTGGGTCCTGCCACCTCAAAGACGATGTACCGATGATCGCTGGCTGTGTAGTCATCGATCACCGCCCACCGCCTCATCAGCGGGACGATACTGTCCGAGATTAACGTCACGTCCGGTATCGAGGAGCCCACCCCCGGTCTTACGTACGTTGGTACGTTTCCCGTATTTGCAACCGTCAGGTTGAGTCTTGCTGCCATCTCTAGCAGCAAGTGTCCGCGTCTGTCCGTCCGGGTCATGCCCCACTCGATAGCTCTCACGTTGAGGTCGCCCGCGACAATTAAATCGCCAGGCAGCTCCCTCAGCGCGTCCTCCAATCTGTCCGTCTTGTCCACGAACTCTCCAGCGGAGCAGTTTGGGGTCAGGTAGACGCTGACGTACGTCAGGCCGCCCACCCTCACCCAGACGTAGTCGTCGCCCGCCCCGCTGTCGAGCACGCGCATTCCGGAACCCCTGACCCAGATGGCCGAGGTACCCGCACCGTTTTGGAACCACGTCGGAATCGTCCAGTCCCTGTACTGTTCGCTAAGTATGAGTACGTCAGCGTCGTGCTCCGTCGCGATCTGAGGTAGCAGCAAATGTGCCTCCTCGCATCTGTGCATGTTTCGTTGTAGGACCGTCACGTCTTCGTCTTTTTCCTGCACTCCTCCAGCGCGGCTCTAAAGATCGCACACGCCCCGGAACCCGGGACATGTGCGGTGCTCTCGTGCCCCGCCTCGGCGCACAGGAAACACGTCGGTCTGTCTTTGCAGTCCTTGCCGACGTGGTTCATCTTGCCACATTTGTAGCAACTCCGTGCCCTGTCCGTTCCGTTGCAGTTAGTCCTAGTGTGCCCGTACCCAAGGCATCGGTAGCACCTTGGCACGGTCGTCCTAGGCCTGACGCGGCAGTTCGTCCACCCAATTTTCAGTCGCCCTTTCTTGAGCAGGGCGTTTGCGGCGCCCTCCTCAACCTCACACACAGCCATACACTGTCCTTGTCTGTTTGGCCCGAAGATATGAACCTTCGGGTCACTCGTGTCGTTCGTCGCCTGGCGGAGTGACTCCATCACTTCCTCCTTGTCCGTCACGCAGTCCAGGTCCAGTATATTAATTTGTACGTTGACTGTCATGTCTCGTACCTGTGCGTTATCTCCCAGGGCTTGCCGAAGCTTGTCCTGGAAGTTTTGTCGTTCCCTGGGTCCGCTTTGAACACGGACCAGGACCAACCCGTCCTTTGTCTGTCGGTAGCCGTTGACCTGCACCTTCTCGATGCCGGGGTCAACTGTTTTCATCCGTCTCAATGTGTCCGCGTAAGTTTTTCCACTCGTGGGTTTGACGAGAACCACACCAACTCCGGGTCTCCGGGCTGGACGGCTCCCGCTTCTCCCTCTCGCGGTCATAGTCGCTGTCGGGGTATGTGGCGTTTCCGTCTTTTGTCGGTCCTGTACGTCTGTCGGCTTTCTTTTTTGTCTTTTGGTGACTACCTTTGCCCACGTAGTGGGCTCGGGTCCCTCTGTCGGCCTTTTGGCCGGCGTAAGGTCCGGGCTTGAGCCCGTAGTCACCCGCTTCCGTTTCGTCTGTGGCGTAGTCTGTGGCGTCGCCAGTCTGTCTCCGCCACTCGCACCCTCGACAGTCCCGAGCACAAACATTCTGTCATATTCATGCCCGGCCTCGTCCACAGCCTCCCTGATTAAGGCCATGTTCGTCGTTATGACGGTGCTGATGTTGCGCTGGACGCGCGTTTTCGCCTCCATCACCACCAAGCACTCCCGGATCCGTCGCAACTGCGCCCGGATCCGGGCCTCAGCTGTCCGGACGAGCGTGGCCAACGCCGTCGTCTGTCCCGTTCGTCCGTCCGTCGGTCTTGCCCGACATCTTGCCCGGAGCAACTTGCCCTCTGTCGCTGGCTGGTCTCGCCAGTTCCTCCGCCGACAGCGCTCTCGTAGCTCGCGATGCTCGCGTAGCTCGACGCGCTGCTGCATCTCGTTCGGCTGCTGTGAGCCTCCAGCCGTTTGCTGTCCGTGTCGGCTCGCTCTCCCTTCGCCTCGTCTCTCGCCTCCGTAAAACATGTTTTGCGGCCCCCAGAATCCTTGCCGCGGCCGAAAGCCACCGGGGCTTGCACCCGGTCGGAGCTCAGGGACCACCTGGGGTCTATTGTTTGTAACATGTCCTTTCATATTTTTATTCTCTCCCCCTGTCTTTTACGTGTATGGTGAGTGTGAGGTGGTCAGAGGTCCCCTCTGGTTTTAGGTGGAGGTGGCAACGGCCCGTCCTGAGCCTCGTCCGGTCGCCGGGCGGCCGGAAGAGGCCCTCTCTCGGCCACTTTTGCCTCCCCCGCCAGGGGGGCTCTGCGTTGACTCCTTGCGACCTGGCAGGGCGGTCCCGTGCGATCATTCCCTCACGGGCGATACCCGTTTATAGGGCCCCCTCCATCCATGACCCGGTTGGAAAAACCCCCGTTTATAGGGGGTTCCGTCTCGTTCATCGGTGATACCCGTTCGCAGGGTCACCTGACTCATACCGCCACGGGCGCTCTGTCAAGGCGCTCAGAGGTGTAAGTGTACAGTGTGTGAGTGGGTGCATAGCGGTCGCTTACCACTATGAGCGGCCGCAGCCAGAGCTTCCGTTAGCCGCCCTTGTTATTGCGTTGTCGCGGGGGACATTGACGCAGCAATGACGTTTCCAGCGGGCGCGACGTGGACGCCGGAAGGTAGCATTTCCCCTTTGCGGGTGTTACCCACGCAAAGAGGCACCCACCATTATTAGTTAAACTTGTAATATATATAAATATAATTATTGGTCCTCCAATTATTATTAATGGAAAAATAAATATTATTCAAGAATTAAATAATATATTTATTTTTAATGAAATAAAAAAAATTAAAAAAAATTAAGATAGTTAGAAATTTTATGGGATGAAAGTTATAATATTTTATGGGAATTGATAATAAAATGATTAAACAAAAATTTAAAATTAATGGCAAATTTAAAGTTATTAATTGTATAGATTTTATCATCAAGAAATAGTTTAATAAAATATTAATTTTGGAGATTAATGATATATAATAAGTTATATTTTTCTGAAGCTTTAAAATTGGAATTTAATTTTAATTTACAAAATTAATGTTTTTTTAAAACTATAAAGCTTATTGTTAATATAGATTTTTTTATAATTATATATATATATTAGTTTCATTTTTATTATTTTATTTTTTTAAGCATTTATTATTAATTTTAATTAGATTAGAATTTATTATATCTATTGTTTCATATTTAATTTATATAATATTAATTTTACTTGAAGTAAATATTATTTATATAATTTATTTATTTGTAATAATAGTATGTGAGGGGGTATTAGTATTATCTTTAATTGTTTTAATTATTCGATTGTATGGAAATGATCATATAAATTCATTAACTTTAATAAAATGATAATTATTTTATTTAGATTATTTTTTTTATTATAAATAAATTAATAAAATTTTTATTCAAATAATTTTGCAAAATTTTAAATTTATTTATATAATTTTAATTTTTATAAAATTTCCTTTGAATAGATTAATTTTATTTATAGATTTATATAATAATTTAGGATTAGATTATTATTCTTGAGGATTAATTTTATTAAGAGTATGAAGTTCTTTTATTTCATGTACACCCTTGCGGGCTTTTTACATTTTCTCCTTTCTTTCTTTCTTTCTTCCGTTACAGAGCTTCTTATTATTAGACACCGAAAAAGAAAAAAAAAAAAAAAAGACAAGAAAGATTAATCCTATTATCGTTGCGCTTCTTGCGTTTGTACAACTTTCTTCCCCGATTTTTTTGCCTTCCTTCGCTTTCCTTATCTCTGTCCCCCTGACCCCTTTTTCCTCGCCGCATTCTCAAATTGCCTCGCAACTTCACACATCTCTTCTACTATATCCTTTCCCTCTAGTGCCTTCCTCCACCCTCCATTTGGTTCCCTTCTTTGCTGCTTTTCCCACTCTTCAAATTTTCTATGGGCCTGCTCATCCATTATTTGCTTGGCCTCCTCGCACTCCCAAATATGTGCCAGAGTTTCCTCTGCTTTTCCGCATACTCTACACCTTGTGTCTTTGAAACCCTTTTCTGCTTCTCTGCCCACACTCCCGCACCTCATTCTAGCCCACATTTCCCTGATCTCTCCCCTTGTTGTTCCTTTATCCCAGTAGTCTTCCATTCCCACCTCTTTTTTCCTTTCTTTATATTCTATGCAGAAATTGGGCCGGCGAATCTTTTCCCACATCCTCTGCACTTCTTGCTCCGCCAACTTCTGTACCGCTCTTCCGGCCTTCCTCTTCCATTCCTCTTTGTTTCCTCTTCTTATCGTCTCCCCTATCTGCCCCTCTCCTGCTTGCTCCATTGCCGCCTTCATTTCTGAGCCCCATTTGCTTCCGTCGTTGTTTATTAGCCCTCTCGCTTCCTCCATCAGGCATTTTCTCGGCCATCTTTCTTCCTCCATCTCTATGACTTTGCCGATGTAGTCGCCCGCCCGTTTTCTCATCACTATATCCACTCCGATACATCCTGCCTCCATCTTCCAGATGTACTCCGGCGTATTTCTTCTCAGTCCCATGGCCATCTTTGTGTACCTGGCCTGTGCTCTCTCTACTCTCTCCCGTCTTTTCCACCCCCATACTTCTACTCCATACAACAGCCCGCTTCTTGCTATTGCTTCCGCTATTCTCAACCTGTCTGTCAGTCTACCTATTCTTGCTCTCCTTGCAATTCCCCAGGCTCCGTTTGCTGCTTTCCTTATCTTGCTTTCCACCATCTTCGTGTGCTTCTCGAAAGTGTTTCCGGTCGAGAAATATACTCCCAGATATTTAAACTCGCTTACTACCTCTAATTTCTTTCCGTCTATCTCCCAATCTTTCTCTTTCTTCTGTCTCCCCCCTTTCCTAAAAATCATCACTTTTGTTTTTTCAATATTGATCTCCAATTTATTTCGCTTCACGTACTTCTCCAGTTCCCTCAGCATGTCTCTTAAACACTCCCCCGTATCTGCCACCAGTGCTACATCATCCGCATACTTCAGGGCGTAAATTTTTTCTCCTCCTATTACCGTACCTCCCTCCTTTCTTCTTTTCCAGCCTTCTTCCATATCCTCGATAAACAGGTTGAATAGTGTAGGGCTCAGTGCACACCCCTGCCTGACTCCTCTTGTTGTCCTGAACTTCTTCGACACCCCCTCTGCTGTTATGACCTCGTTTTGCGTATCCTTGTAGATCTTCTTAATCATTTCCATTAGCCTTCCTCTAATTCCCGCTCTTCCCAATTTCCTCATCATTCCTTCTCTGTCCACTGAGTCGAACGCCGTCCTAAAATCCACGAACGCCGTGTAAAGTTTTCCTCCTCTTCTCTTCAGCTTGTTGTTGATTAGCGCGTTCAGTACGAAAACGTGATCACGTGTCCCCCTGCCCGCCCGAAATCCTGCTTGACCTTCTCCCATCTGATTCTTGGCTTCCAGAAAGAATTTTACCCGGTTGTTTACTATTCTGGTCAGCAATTTGTATCCCGAGTCCATCAGTGTAATACCTCTATAGTTTTTCACGTTTGTTGAGTCGCCAGCCTTGTGGATAGGAAAGATCCTTCCGGTTTCCCACCCTCTTGCTATCCTTCCCTTCTTCCATAGCTCATTCAAGATATCGGCTAACTCTTTTCTCCCCTCCTTCGGCAACCCCTGGAAAAATTCAATCGTCAGTCCGTCTTGCCCCGCCGCCTTACCCTTTTTCATTTTCCCCAGTTCTTTTTCCACCTCTTCTGTGGTTATCTTCCGATTTGCTATTTCTTCCAGCCAAGTTCCGCTGGCCCTGCTTCCGCTGGCTTCCTCTTCTTCCTGTCCGCTCTCCGCGCCCGTTTCTTCTATGCCTTCTTCTAAGCCCTGCCCGTCGTCCTTACTTCCCAGAAGCTTCTTGAAATGCTTCATCCATTCCTCTTCCGTTATTTGCCCGCCGTGTCTTGCTTTCCTGGGCCTAAAGGGCCTCAGTGCTCTCCAAAGCTCCGTGGGATTTTCACTTTGGCAGACCCTCTCCCAGCGCTCCTTCCATCGTTCCTCATTTTCCTCTTTCCTCATCCTCTTCAGTGTTTTCCTTGCTTCCCGTAGTCTCCCTTTCTCTTCTATGTCTGGTTTTTTGAGGAATTCCTTTAATCTCTTCCATAGTAGTGTTTTCTGCTCTTTTATTTTACCGCTTATCCTATTTTCTTCTGTTCTACTTTCACCCACCCATTTCGCCATCCCCACCTGTTGTGCCGCTTCGCTTATGACTTCCACCAAAGTATCCCATCTGTCTAAGACGTCGCTCTTCTTTTCCTTCGAATCCCACAATTCGGTGAAAAACGTGCCGTACTCCTCTGCCTTCTCATGCTTCCATTTTAGCTTTCTTTCTCTCCTTCCTTCCTTCAGTTGGTGTGGTCTGCTTTGCCTCTCCTCCTTCCCCTTCCTCTCGCTCCTCTGGAATGTCACCACTATTGGGAGGTGGTCCGATTCCGTTCGTTCCTCTACTCTTATTTCCTTTACCATTCCCTCCGCTTGACTATTTAACACAATGTAGTCAATAACCGACCCGCCCTCCCCTTGACTTCCTACATACGTCAGGCTTCCCTGCCTGTCCCCTTCCCATCTTCCGTTCGCCACTATTAATCCGTTTCTTGCGCAAACTTCTAACATTTTTCTCCCTTCCGTGTTCTCCGTATTATCTTTTGACACCCTTTGGCTTTCCTGTCCCTCCTGCCCTTCTATACCTGCCTGTTGGTTCCCGATCCTGGCATTAAAGTCCCCCATTATTATGACTGCGTCTCCCCTTTCCTCCGCTTCGTCTATTAATTTTTCTAGTTCTGCTTCCAGCTCTTTCAGGTCTCTATTGTATATACTTATTACCGTTCCCTTATCTTGTCTGTTTCTTCCTAATTGTATATCCCTTATGACTAAGCCCCCCTTCCACAGTCCCACTTTCCCCTCTCCCAAGATTCTTTTCCTGACCCCCACTAGATGCCCTCCTTTCGCCCTCCCCCTCTTCTTTTCTCTTATCGCTGCTTTAGTGACCCATACAAACTCCCTATCCATCTGGTCTCTCTGTTTGTTTGCTTCGCTTTCTTCCATCCACGTTTCCTGGGCCGCGATGATGTCGAACTCCTTCAGCCACCCCCAGGCCTCCTTCACCGTTCTCCTTCCCGCAACATTCCACGTTACCGCTCGTATCTCTCGTATCTCTCGTTGTGCTGCTGCCTCCTCTGTCCCTGGTCCCGCCGTTGAAACCCCGTTGTCCTTCCCTGCTCCGCTCTCCCGCTATCTTCGTACCGGCTCGCTTCTTCCAAATCCCCTATTTTCTCATTCCAGGTCTTCCATCTCCCGTCCACCAATACTTTGAGATATCCGGTCTTTACTTCCTTCCCTTGTCTTCTCATAGTCGTGGCATACTCTTCAATCCACTCCTGTACTTCCCATTCTCTGTACGTGGGATCGTCCCATATTGTCCGTCGTCCTCTTTCCCTTTTTCCTGCTGCTTTCATTATTCTCACCTTGTCTTCCATTTTCTCCGTTTCTAATACTATTCCATCCCTTGTCTCTTTCCATCTCAGGAAACGTGGTTTCACTCCCGTTCTTTCCCACACCGCTCTTTCGATGTCCCAAACCATGCCGTGTTCTGATCTTCGCACTTGTTGCACTATGATGTTCTTCTTCCTATCCCTCCTCTCTCGCCATTCTTTCTGCCATTCTCTATGGCTGAACCGTTTCGGCTTTTTTCTCACCAGCTGTCTTATCCGTTCTCCTGTTTCCTGGCTTGTTGTTCTCCTCCTGCTCACTTCCACCCACCCTTCTCCTCTACCTTGCTCCTCCTCCACCATCACTCGTTCGTCGCCTGCCTCCGTGTCTTTTTGATATCCCGCTTCTTTCTCATTCTGATTTTCGTCGCACCTGCTCTCGCCCCTGCTTGCTTGCTGCCCTTCCGCCTTCTCTTCCTCTTGCGCCCTCGTCTCCTGCATTCTCTCCAATCTTCTATACATTTCCTCGTTTTCTCGTTGTAGTCTCTCAATTGTTGCGTCTTGTACTTTAACTCTCGCCATCCATCTCTCCTGCTCCCCTGTAAGCATTTCTTCCACTTTTTCCCTCGGAATCGCGTCCCGGTCCTTTTCCTCTCCCACTCTTTCTTCTCGAATTTGCCCTTGTATGCCTTCCGACCTTCTCATCATCTCTTCCACCGTCTTTTCCACTATCCTCCTTATTTTACTTTTCCAGTCTCCCTCCCCTATGCCCGCCCACATATTCTCCATCCTCTCAATTTTTTCCAGCATCTCTTTCTCCCAGCTGGATCTTCCTCTCCCGCCCGTGCTGTCTCCCCGTCGGGTGTCCGTCTCTTCTTCTCTCCTGCGCCTTTCCTCGCCAAGAACTCCTTTGCTTCCTTTCTTTGGTTTTCCTGCCCCCCAACAATCCATAAGTGACCTGACACCGTGGATTTTCCTTTTTTTCGGCCCCAGTGCCCCTCTTGGTCTACCTCTTCTCCTCTTGCCTGTTTCCAGTATCTCGTCTGTTGTATCTCTTTCCTCTCCCGTCCCCGCCCTCGGCGTTCCGTCGTCTATCGTCGTCAGCCATGTGTAGTCTGTCGGTGTATCGCCGATTCCGTCGGTTCTGAAGATCCCGTCCTTGTCGGCGCCGATCTCGTCTTCTCGGTCGGTATTATATTCCTCCTCTCCTAGTTGGTCCTCGTGCCGCCGCCTACTGCCGTCGCTGCTGTTGCCCCCGTCATTTCCGCTTTCCGCCATCTCCCTCGCTCTTTCTCCGTTCTCACTTCCTAACCTCTTTCTTGTCGACCCCCTAATTCTCTCTCCCCTGTTCTAATTACACCTTTCCCTTTTTCACCAACACTTTCACTGTTTCCACTCCTCCTCCGGATGCCTTCTAACCAGTTCCCACTTATTTTGCGTCCTTCGCACTAGCCACTTTTCTCTAATATTCGCTTGCGTATCAAACCGCGCGTCTGTCTCGTCGGACGATCCGCCATTTCTCTATTAAGAGTATGAATTATTATTTTAATAATTATGGTTAGAGGAAATATTTTTAAAAAAATTTATATTTATTATTTATATTTAATTTATTTAATTATAATTTTTTTATTAATAAGATTTTATTCAACAAATATTATATGATTTTATATTTATTTTGAGTCAAGTTTAATTCCTATATTTTTATTAATTTTAGTGTGAGGGTATCAAATTAATCGAATTCATGCTGGGTTATATATAATATTATATACATTATTTGGATCTTTACCTTTATTATTAATAATTTTTTATTGATATAAAATAAATTATTCTATAGATATAAATGTTTGATATAATATTTATTTATCGGGGTATTTTTTTTTATAATAATTTTTGGGTTTTTAATTAAAATACCTATATATTTTTTATATTTATGGTTACCTAAGGCACATGTTGAAGCTCCAGTAATAGGTTCAATAATGTTAGCAGGCGCGAAATAAGAAGTTTTCGTGATTGGAAAGTAGTATTTATTTAATTTGAGAAAATATTTATTCAAATGTTCTATTATAAATATGACTTTTCATTGGCGTTAGAAATCGGCACGTAAAAAAACATATATAGTGACGCCGAATAAATGCTGTAGTTACAATCACATAAAAACTGTATGCATATGAGTAAACATTTATTAATTTCTAATAAATTATGTTCTAATGTGCCAATTTATTAGAACATAATAAATCTTTTTTCTGAGTGTAACGCAACCTTGGTTACCAAGCCTGGCACTGTACTAATGACATTGTTTACCAATACTGGGGCAGTACTTAACTCAAGGATCGGTAATCGAAACTGGCACGGTACTGATACCTTTAGTTGCCAATGCTCGGGCAGTACATACAACCAGCTTTGGTTACGAGGACTGGCACCGTACTGATAAAATAGTTAACCATTACTGGGCCAATACTTCACCCGAGACTCAGTAAGCCAGACTGGGACGGTACCGATACGTTCGGTTTCCAATACTGGGGCAGCACCGCCAACTAAGAGCTGGTCGCCAGGACTTGCACAACTCTGGGCCGTATTGGTAACTATGGCGCGATACCGATATTCGCACATGGGTATATAATAATAATACGATGAAATACCTACTTCACCACTTTAAGTATGAATATAATTATTACCGGGAAAAAACGGATATAAATAAACATAAATCATCACGTATGATCTTGTTATAAATGATCATGAACGAAATTTGTCTCGATACAATCATATATTATTATATATACTCATAGACTATTGCATATGTTATATTATTATATTAGACTTAAGATATAAGGAGATTATATACTATTGCATATTATACTATACAGGGTGAGGCACTAACTGTTGCCACCTTGAATATCTCTATAATTATCGACGTCACAAAAAAATGTTTGAAACAAAAGTTGTATCCTATGAAAGGGGTCATCAAAGGCGACCATTTTTTTTATCTCAGTGGAGGCGTTGTCGCACAGTAAAGGTCACCTCCACTTTTTCAAATGGAATGGTACATTTTTTTCAATTATCTTGTACAGCATCGAAAACTGCATAAAAAAACATTTAGGGGTCAAAGTCGTTCAAGATCATTTGAGATCAAAAAGTGACATGAACTTAATTTTTATGTGAAATTACTTTTATTCACAGTAGATGTTCAAAGTGATTGCCATTGGAATCAATGCAGTATTGCAATCTCCTCATCACGGATTGTGTAGATTTTCCTATCACTTCGGCACTTATCGAATCACAGGCTCGAAGAATTCTCTCACGCATATCATCCAGCGTATTTGGACGTTCTTTACAAACAAGATCTTTCAAGTATCCCCACAAGAAAAAGTCCAGAGACGTCAAGTCCAATCCAACGATTTGGAAATCTCTTTTGCAATTCATTTCTAGCTATCAGCGAAAAATGTGCCGGGTACCCATCGTGTTGATACCACATTCTGTTTCTTGTTTCTAAAGGTATTTCTTCCAATAACGGACCTAATGTTTCTTGAAGGAATGTGGTGTACTTGATACCATTAAGATTCCCTTCGATGAAATAAAGGCCTATGATTCTATCCCCAATATTCCCACACCATACATTAACCGACCACGGTTTTTGGTATGCAACTTGCCGCAGCCAATGTGGATTTTCAGTTGACCACAAATGCATGTTATGCAAGTTTATATTTCCATGATTCGTAAATGTTGCCTCATCAGTAAATAAAATCCGATTAATAAATGTGTCATGTCTCTGAATCTGGCGTTGAGCCCATCGTCAGAATTCAGTGCGATTCATGAAATTCATACCAGTTAATTCCTGCTGGAAACTGATGGGGTAAGGATGATATTTATGACGATGTCGAACACGTAGAATACTTCTTTGGCTTATGCCAGATTCCCTCGCAATTTGACAAGAAATCGCACAAGGGTCTCGATGAACGGCGACAAGAACACCAATTTCCGTTTCTTCGTTAGTAACTCGCTTTTGTCGGTTACTTTCCCGACGGGTTAAGGATCCAGTTGTCCTCAGTTTAGTGTACAAAATTTGAAATGTACGGCGTGTAGGATGTGAACGTTCAAGAAATCTTTCAGCGTATAAGTCTCTAGCTCTCACTACATTTTTCTGACATTCTCCGTAAATTAGGAGCATATCAGTTTGCTCTTCAAAAGAATACGTCATTGACATTCGCTCGATTCATTAATACTAGTCTCACCATTCTTACTATCGTTATCTTGGGTTTGTTTGGGCGAAACATTGTACAATGTTCCGTGTACATTGTAGGTTTGGTGCCGTTGTTTACATACAAAACAATGGCAACACTTCGGTGATAAGTGCCGAAGTGATAAGAAATTCGTGATGAGGAGATTACAATGCTGCATTGATTCCAATGGCAATCACTTTGAACATCTACTGTGAATAAAGGTAAATTTACATAAAAATAAAGTTCATGCCACTTTTTTATCTTAAATGACCTTGAACGACATTGACCCCTGAATGTTTTTGATGCAGTTTTCGATGCTCTACAAGATAGTTGAAAAAACTGTACCGTCCCATTTAAAAAAGTGGAGGTGACCTTTACTGTGCAACAGCGCTTCTACTAAGATAAAAAAAATTGTCACATTTGATGACCCCTTTCGTACGGTACAACTATGGTTTCAAACATTTTTTTGTGACGTCGATAATTACAGAGATATTCAAGGTGGCAACAGTTAGTGCCTCACCCTATATATTATTACTATATATTATTATATACTGTTATATATACTCTATATTTTATATATACTATGTATT
>CAXFZQ010000290.1:0-22322 GCA_964007375.1 Ophion obscuratus | reverse complement strand
ATTTCAGCGTTTCCAAGTACTTTTTCACGACATTTGCAACATGGGGTCGGGCATTGTCATGCTGCAGTATCACCTTGTCATGTCTTTCGTTGAATTGTGGCCGTTTCTCTTTGAGTGCCTTACTCGAGCGCATCAACTGACGTCGGTAGAGTTCCCCTGTGATGGTTTCGGATGGTTTGAGCAGCTCATAGTTCACAACGCCCAACTGGTCCCACCAGATACACAGCATCACTTTGGATCCGTGAACATTCGGTTTGGGCGTCGATGACGGAATATGACCAGCCAGTCCCCATGATTTTCGGCGTTTAGGATTATCGTAGTAAACCCACTTTTCATCTCCAGTCACAATCCGGTGCAAAAATCCCTTCCTTTGTTGTCTTTGGAGCAGTTCCCGCAAATGCTGAGAATTCGGCTCGTAGGTTGCCATGTTTGAGTGCCAATAACTTTATAATGCATACACGTATCCGTTAGCTTTTTTAAATTGTTTACATTTGCAGAGCCTCTAGTGTAAAATGCCACTTTTTTTATTGAGCTAGGGCCACTACTTCGGCCGCAGTGGCTTTCTAAGTAAAACGGTCACTGCAAAGTTGTACTCCTAATAATATAATATAAAGGTAGAGTTAGTATAGAACTAGGTAATATAATAGAATAAAAATAGCGCAAACATAAATACAGGGTGAAATATAAGTAATGAGAAATTGAACATGAGATAAACCTTATAAAATACTCTATATAAAAATAAAAATAATTAAATTATGAAAGTTAATCGAAGAATTAATCGTAAAATTAATCGAAAAAATTTGGCGATGGTGAACTAGTGTAGTATTGCTAGCATGTAGGGTTATGACATGATAGAATAAAAGCGATGGGCTTAGTAGCTATCTACTAAGCTCATCGCTTTTTTTCGCCCAGAGCGAGAGAGAGAGAGAGAGGGAGGGAGAGAGAGGGAGAGGGAGGGAGGGAGGGAGAGGGAGAGAGAGAGAGAGAGAGAGAGGTCTGTTGATTGTATATCAATGCTCTACGAGAGTTCATTCGTTGCCAGTTTAACCGATCAAGAAAAAAAGAAAGATCGAAGAAACTTCAGACCATTTTGTCCTTAGAGGGCTATACCAGTGTGAACGCTTAAAATTTGGGTGATTTTCGAGAATTTTTTGGACGAAAAGTACTCAATTAAATGTTACGGAAAATTAAGAATATATTTGGCTATATTTGACCTATATTACATAATTTTTTCATAGAAAAATATTGAGATCCAAGGGACTTATGCGCTGCCTTCGGAGGCGTCAAAAAAAAAGTTCCTTCACTACTGACATGATTCCGGCCGATAGAGTAGCTGGAACCGAAAGCGGAAAAAATGCCGTTAAACTGGATGGTATTTCCTGTACAATGACGTAGGATTTTCGAAAAATATCAAAATCTAACAAAATGGCGTAGTTAAGAAAAAAGTCTGTTTTCTTGCCTATAAAATGGTCGTTTTTTTCAATGACAAATCGTCAATTTTCATCCAATCAAAAATATCCTATGTCATTGCAGAGTAAATATATTCAAGAGTACTTAGTTAAAATTTCAAGTCAATCGGGTAATTGGTCTTTAAGTTACAATTTCAGCAAATTTGAAAAATCTCATTTCGAGAAAAACGCGTTTAAAGATTTAACTATCGATTTTTGCAAGATAAAATGATTAGAGATACGGCCTTGAAAATTTTACAGGATATTCTGGGAAGCATAAACTGTCAAAAACGGCAAAAAAAATCGATTTTTTGAAAGTGTCACACTGGTATAGCCCCTTAATGAAATTAAGTTAAATTAAATGCTGTTAATGAAATGCAATGTTCTTAATGATATGAAATATTCTTAATGAAATGTTCGTAATTAAATGAAATATTCTTAATAAATTGAAATGTTCTCAAATGAATGAAGTGTTGTTCATTAAATGGAATAAAACGCAATGTTCTTAATGAAATGAAATGGTCTCAATGGGACCAAATCTTCGTAATGAAATGAAATGTTCTCACTGAGATGAAATGTTCGTAATGAAATAGAATAGTCTTAATGAAATGAAATATTGTTCATCAAATGGAATTAAATGAAATGTTGTTAATGAAACGAAATCATGCAAAAGTGGATTGTGAATTTATCTACTTAACAATTTTGTTCGACGGAGTACAAGATTACATTTTTTTCGACACCACACACCTTTACATAAGTATATATACTTGCCTATTTTTTTTTGGAAAACTTCTTTCATTTTTCATTTTCCTAAAAATTCCTGAAAAAGAAAACGCTTATTTGGACCCTCTAATTCAGGCTCCCGAATTAGAGGGTCCAAATAAACGTTTTTTCCGAAATTTTGTTTAAAAGGAAAAACATTGAGGTATCTTTTCATGTATATTTTAAATGTATAAAAAAAGTTTCAACATGAAACAATAAATGACTGCAGATTTATCAGCCTATTCCATGTGCGTCTTGCCACTGCAGTCCCCAATCGGCGGGAAAGATGCAGCTCGTAATTCTTAACTGGAACAAAAAAAACCAATAAAATTTTCAATTATCATATCTTTTTCTTCTGGGTGAATTACGAAAAAGCTGAAAAAATCGTGAAATTATAACTTTTCTTAGGTTTGAAAAAAATGTGTTTCAAAAAACACTTTAACGTGTTATAAAAATTATTCTAAAAGACTTTTTCAACGATTTTTTTAATTCACTTAGAAGAGATTTTCATACTGAAGTAAATAAACTTTGGTTTGATTCAATAGGTCGTTTAGTTTTTCTGTTATCACGCCCGCCACTTTGGAAAAATCGCGAAAATAACAACTGGAGAAAACGCGTTATATCTTCGAAAATATTTACTCTAAGAAAATTTGTTTAAAAATCGGTTTTTTCCTTCAAATTTCTAGACTACAACACTGCCTTTAACGGGCCAGGCATAACGACATTTTTTATTCACTTACAGTTTGAATTGTTAAACAATTCGAGCCCAGATTCACATTTTTTTTATATGACATACTCCAGAGCCTATTCTTTCGTTCGGTTTTCTGGTGGTATTCAGCGTGTTGCCCTCGCAACATTACCGATTTGCAAAATCTGAAATAATTCCTCCCTGGTTCACTGTATTTCGAGAGTATCGGAGAATTTTAACAGATTTTTCGGACGACTCCCGTGCCGGGGAAAAAGTGAAATGCGGCTGCAAAAAATGTATGTATTGGGAGCAGAGAAATTCGAGATTTTTTTCCACATGCACATTCTATTCCGTTCACGAGTTGGTATCGATTCGAAAGTCTTCCATCAAAAAGTGCGGACGCGCGCAAGTATCAACGCTAACTGCGCAATTACGCACGGTGATTTTAATCGTTAAAGGAGACTTCTCTCTTCGTTCAGTTCTGAATACGTCCGCGTGAGTCACAAATCATTTCTTTGTGGTTCACTCGTACAATATATATGTACGTACACATGCATACACGTAGAAAAGTAGCGAAGGCAATGTACCCAAAGAGAAGCAATTGTTGAGGTTCGTGATCGTCTCGGACTCCCGGCAATTTTGCATTGTAAGCGATTCGCGGTACGTCAACTATCAGAGCGATCGAATTGAGTAGAAATTGGTCCCTTGATATTCAGTGAACCTAAGGAGGGACACCACTATGACGGGCCGAAAAAAGTTCGTTTTTTCCGAATTTTTTTTGTCTACTAGATTACTTATTTGGGATTTGGAAAAAAAGTATGTTATTGAACATGCATTGAACTTGTTTCGGGTAAATTTGTGCGAAAAGTTATCGGTTCGGCCGTTGGACGACATTCTTTTATACAGAGACTATTATACTTCAATAACGTTGTGGATTTTTTTTTCGTACAAATTTACACGAAATGAGTTCAATGTATGCTTAATAACATACGTTTTTTTCGGATCCCGAATGAGTAATGTAGTAGATCAAAAAATTCGGAAAAAGGACCTTTTTTCGACTCGTTACAGTGGTGTTCTTCTTAGGACCACTAAATCCATCTGTACACATAAAAGAACATGTCCTGACTGATTCATCAACGCCGAGCTAAAACTGCTGAAGCTAATTACATGGAATTTTGACAGTAGGCTGCTTTTGTGACGTAAGCACTCACTAAGGATTTTTCGAAATTCAACCTTTAACGGGTGAAAAGAGATTGCAAAGTTTGTATGGAAATTTAAACAAATCTGGTTGAATATACTTGAAATTTGGTTTTCATGCTTATTGACACAATTAGTGAAACACCTATTTCAGCGTTTTTGGAAATTCAACCCCTAAGGGGACAAAGAGGGTGGCAAAGTTTGTATCTAGAATTTAAAAAATCTGGTCAGATTTACGTGAAACTTAGTATGAAAGCTCTTCATCACGATTAATAAAACACGTATTTTAGCGTTTTTCGAAATTCAACCCCTAAACGAAAGGGGGTGGAAAAGTTTGTATGGAAATTTAAACAAATCTGTTCGGATATACTTGAAACTTGGTATTCGTGCTTATTGACTCAATTAATGAAACACGTATTTCAGCGTTTTTAGAAATTCAACCCCTAAAGGGAGAAAGAGGGTGGCAAAGTTTGTATGTAGAATTTAAAAAATCTGATCAGAAGATTTCTTTGAAACTTGGTATTAAAGCTTTTCAACGCGATTAATAAAACACGTATTTTAGCATTTTTTGAAATTCAGTGGGGATTTTTCGTAATTCAACCCTCACGGGGAGAAAAGGGGTGGTACAGTTTGTATGGACATTTAAACAAATCTGGTCGGATATACTTGAAATTTGGTATTCGTGCTTATTGACACAATTAATGAAACACGTATTTCAGCGTTTTTAGAAATTCAACCCCTAAGGGGAGAAAGAGGGTGGCAAAGTTTGTATGTAGAATTAAAAAAATCTGGTCAGACGATTTACTTGAAACTTAGTATGAAAGCTCTTCAACACGATTAATAAAACACGTATTTTAGCGTTTTTCGTAATTCAACCCCTAAACGAAAGGGGGTGGCAAAGTTAGTATGGAAAGTAAAAAAATCGGTTCAAATTTATTTGAAACTTTGTATTACTGCTCCTAGACACAATTGATGATATTTCAGCGTTTTTGGAAATTCAAAACGAATTCAAAATTTAGTCGTTTGACCCAATAAACAAAACTTCTTATTCGAATCTTCGATTAATACGGAATTCACCTGCAAAAATTGTAGCTGATCCACCGTGTAATTTCTTCACAGTAATTTATTAAATTTCGCTATGCGGCATCTGTCTCTCTCTAAACGGTGATCGGAGCGTCAGCTGTGATTGCTAGAGAAAATTCCTAGACGGCAATTCACGCAGAATGCGATATGAATGTCGCCGAATGCCTGCGTTGCAATCATGCCAAATACAATAAGAATAGAATACAAGTAATAATAAAACGAAAGATAAATTATGAATAAAAATATGTTGATTGTAGATCTTATTTTTTTTTTTAATTGATTATTACGTATAAAAATATACACATGAAGAACGGCTGTGAACATTTTTATTTAGAAAACTTTAAAGCTTCTTTCTGTTTTCGATCTGTATATTTACCTGAAGATGAAACTTTAAAAACTGCCCAATCAATCTCTCATTATTTATCTGCGTGAACAAAAGCAGATCAATTTTCTGTAAAAAAAGAAACGACCGCTTACACGTAATTGTGCCATGTTTTGACATGTGCCGAGTCGTTGAGAGGTGATGTTTGAATTTTTCTAAAGTGAGGTTATGTAGCGTTTCCAACTGCTTAAAACATGAGCTCACTAGTAAAATCGATAACGATGAACTGAGTGCTCAATAAACAATGTCGATTGTGAGTATTTATGAAAATCATCGTAAATTTTCATTCTAATGGGTACCAAAACGAAAATACTTTTTTATGATATTAAATGCTGTGTATTTTAAACATTCGAACGAAAAAAAATAAAAATCGTTAAAATTGTCAGTTTGACTTCCGGTTTTTCTTCCGAACTACCTTAAGGGGTACGGCCAGTCGAGAGACCGAAAAGATAGGCTCTTTGGGGATTTTTTTTCAGAAAAATTACAAAATAAATCCAGATTACAAAAAAGGGCCTTTATCATACATATCAGTGACTGTATACAATAATTTTTTTGAAGCGATTAATTTCAAAATGGCGTCTGTGCAGCGTTTTTGCGATGACGTCTTCGTTTTTCCCGGATCCACGACCGGACAAACAGTTCCTGTAATTTTTTCATTATAACGAGCCAACGATTTTTTCTTCGATTATATATAATAACTGCTAGTGAAGTACGTAGGATTTTTTCGACATATTGGTTTTTGGCCAAATTGCGCACTTCTAAAGTAGAATGTGAAAAATTTGCCTAAAAAATCGTCAGATAATTGTTAATAACAAATGAACTATGCAATATAAAAAAAACTCTATGTACTTCCATAGACAATGTATTTTTCAAGATATATTCAACATTTCAAGTGAATCGGTTGAAAATTGTCTGAGTTATGTTTTTGGCCAACTTAAAAAATGCAGTTTTGAGATAAACGCTGCACAGCCGGCATTTTGAAATTAATCGCTTCAAAAAAATTATTGTATACAGTCACTGATATGTATGATAAACACCCCTTTTTGTAATCTCGATGTATTTTGTAGTTTTTCTGGAAAAAAATCTTCAAAAAGCCTATTTTTTCGGCCTCTAGAGTGGCCTAAGGCCTTAATGAAACATTTAAGGAGCACATTTCATTAAGGAGCATCGAACACGAGTCTACGCGAGCGAAGCCGCGGGCGGAAAGCTAATATCAAATACGTGCAAATATTACGACGTAATATTTTGTCTGCGTTTTCAAAATTCCATTTTTTATTTCGAATTTGTTGACCGAGGTTCCGAATAAAGTATCCTTAGAGTAATTAAAATATTTCGTCTTTTTTTTGCTTCGTTTTTCTCCATTTGGTTTGCTCGGCGACTACCGAGGCAACGTTTCGCGATGGTCGCGGCTCGGCAAGTACATAATGAGAGCGAGAGAAGCCGCGAAACTGCAGCTGCATCATCAGCTGCAGCCGGTCCGATGGTGAAACCGATCGTAAAGCGTTCCCCGTTTCGCCTTCCCTTTTCGTGATTTTTCTCCTCGCCGACGGACGGGGATTCTCCGTGATAGGCAAACTTTCCCGCACAGCGAGACAAGGATTATCAATCGATTTAATAAAAAAGAAAAAAAAATCACCCGCAAATTGCGAACAATATACAGGACGAGCACTCGAATCGTTGCGCGAAGGATTGCAAGCGAGTGAAGCGTGTTGTGATGAATATTCCAATTTTCGTCTCGACTCTCGAGGCTCGAGTAAATGCGTTAAAGTTATCAACATATTGTAGGTCCGTCGGACGGGTACCGAGGAACGGCCATTACGGAACATGCGATTTCCACAATTAGAATGACTCCATAAATACGTTAATGTACGCAATATACAGCACAAAGCAATTGAACGCAATTTCGAGTCACATAAATCTTTCGAATGATCATCGTATCGCACACACGCACGCGCATCTTCACAATTGAGGACCTGGCGAATAAAATCGGACTTGTTCACACTACGTGACATTTATTTCTGTTATTTCTCGTGTTTTTTAAGCACACTTTAAATCAAAATCGGCTTTGAACACCTCACAATCAATCACATCCAATCACAACAGTGATATCACAGTGATATCACAGTAGATGATTTCGCGATTTTTTTTCGATCTTTAAAATACGCTAATCAGTCTGATTTTTTTATGTCACATCGAAGCACTCGTGAAGAGCAGAAAGTAAATTTTTCAACGTTTATTTTTTACTTTTTTTTAACGCTTCAAAATGTCTTTGAAAAAAAGGAGTCCTCACGGTACGCAATTTCGAGTCACATGAATCTTTCGAATGATCATCGTATCGCACACACGCACGCGCATCTTCACAAATGAGGACCTGGCGAATAAAATCGGACTTGTTCACACTACGTGACATTTATTTCTGTTATTTCTCGTGTTTTTTAAGCACACTTTAAATCAAAACCGGCTTTGAACACCTCACAATCAATCACATCCAATCACAACAGTGATATCACAGTAGCTGATTTGCGCGATTTTTTTTCGATCTTCACAATACGCTAATCGGTCTGATTTTTTTATGTCACATTAAAGCACTCATGAAGACCAGAAAGTAAATTTTTCAACGTTTATTTTTTACTTTTTTTTAACGCTTCAAAATGTCTGAAAAAAAGGAGTCCTCACGGTACGCAATTTCGAGTCACATAAATCTTTCGAATGATCATCGTATCGCATGCACACACGCGCATCTTCACAATTGAGGATCTGACGAATAAAATCGGACTTATCAACACTACGTGACATTTATTTTTGTTATTTCTCGTGTTTTTTAAGCACACTTTAAATCAAAACCGGCTTCGAACACCTCACAATCAATCACATCCAATCACAACAGTGATATCACAGTAGATGATTTCGCGATTTTTTTTCGATCTTTAAAATACGCAAATCAGTCTGATTTTTTTATGTCACATCAAAGCACTCATGAAGAGCAAAAAGTACATTTTTCAACGTTTATTTTTTACTTTTTTTTAACGCTTCAAAATGTCTTTGAAAAAAAGGAGTCCTTACGGTACGCAATTTCGAGTCACATAAATCTTTCGAATGATCATCGTATCGCATGCACACACGCGCATCTTCACAATTGAGGATCTGGCGAATAAAATCGAACTTGTCAACACTACGTGACATTTATTTTTGTTATTTCTCGTGTTTTTCAAGTACACTTTGAATCAAATCCGGCCTTGAACACCTCACAAATAATCACACCCAATTACAACAGTGATATCACAGTGATATCAACAGTGATATCACAGTAGCTGATTTGCGCGATTTTTTTTCGATCTTCAGAATACGCTAATCGGTCTGATTTTTTTATGTCACATCAAAGCACTCATGAAGAGCAGAAAGGAAATTTTTCAACGTTTATTTTTTATTTTTTACATTTTTTTTCACGCTTTAAAATGTCTGAAAAAAGGAGTCCTCACGGTGTACACGGTTGTGACAGTAAATGTGATCTGAAACAAAAAGTGTCAAAAGATTATTAATCAGTATGAAAGCCGCAATCTTGCTATGGAGGTTTTTTAAAATCAAAATTAACAAAATGGCGGCGGTGTGAAAAAGTATCGAATTTAGCCTATTTGTTCAACAGTTTTTCCTTAAAAAAATATGAAGATTGAAAAAAAACTTGTACTTTCTCTAAGAAAGGCCTAAGTAGCGACCGAAATTATTCGGTAGCGTAGCCTACCTAAGTAGCGACCGAAATTATTCGAATTTCGTCCCACAAGTCGAACAGCATGTTTATAACCATCTATATTATAGGACAATGCAAAAAAATCGATTGTTTTTAAATTCCACATAGACGATCCCTTAGAAACTAGCTATTCAAGCGAAAAGGCAGTTTTTAGGCGCGAAAAAATAAAACAAGAAAATTAAAAAATGTATCGTAATGTAGACCAGTCCGGTTTTGTTCGCCAGCTCCTCAATTACACGCGAGAGAAATTAATTTTTCGTTTATAGAGCTGATGAGGCAATTTCGAGATTGAGATATTCGAAAAAAAAATATAAAAAGCTCACGTTTTTTATGTTTTGTGAGAAGGTGCAATAAAATTTCACACTCGAGTGTCGAGGCTCGACATTCGAGTACGCGGGGACATTGGTTCGAATATAAGTATGCATATTGGCACGACGAAAGTTCATCGTCCGAGTAAGATCGAGCGAGAGATCTCTGGTTCGTACGTTGCTCGCGTCTTTCAATGAAATCATTGATGACGCTCTTCCTCTCTCGCTCTCTGCCACTGTGGACCAGCATCAACGTCATTCGCGTCACTGACATTCAATAGCCAAAGTTATTTCTGATAGCGAGCTCGCCAGTCGATTCGTATAGACACATACACACACACATTTATATATATATATATATATATATATATATATATATATATATATATATATATATATATATGTATATATTCCACGTCATTCCACGTCACTTCATAATATCAAAATAATTTTGAAAAATTGAGTTACGTTATTGAAAAATATTCACCGAGTGTCGAAATTTTTAAAAAATTTCTGACGTTTTTTCTCGTTGGTTACCATTTTTTAACATTTTCCCATTCACATGGCTGTATCTTTGGCAGGATTCGACGTATTTACATTCGTAAAAAACGAATATGTGCGTCTTTTTATAGGCTTCCAGAAAAAAATTAATTTAGATTTTATTGAGCAAGTCAAACATCAGTTTCAGGGCAAAATATGCAAAAATATTTTTTTCCTCAAGGAAGGACACCCGTTATTTTTTTTTAAGAATTTCCCCGAATTGTGAACACGAAAAACGGATTTTTGGTATTTTTTATATTATGGGATTCCTAAACACCGTGAACTAACAGTTATTTTCATTTTTTTATTTTTTAAATTAATATTCGATTGAAGAGTGTGGAGCACTCGCTGTATGTTCAGCAGGTTTTTGAAATACATATGACGTATATGTCATATGAATTGAAGCCTTGGAGTGCTCCACACTCTTCAATCGAATATTAATAAAAACAAATTTTAGGTAGCTGTTACTTCACGGTGTTTAGGAATCCCATAATATACAAAATACCAAAAATTCGTTTTTCGTATTTGCAATTCGGGGAAATTCTGAAAAATAAAATAACGAGTGTCCTTCCTTGAGAAAAAAAATATTTTTGCATATTTTGCCCTGAAACGGACGTTCGACTTGCTCAATAAAATCTAAATTAATTTTTTTCTGGAAGGCTATAAAAAAACGCACATTTTCGTTTTTTACGAATGTAAATACGTCAAATCCTGCCAAAGATACAGCTATTTGAATGGAAAAATGTTAAAAAATGGTAATCAACGAGAAAAAAATATCAGAAATTTTTTAAAAATTTCGACACTCGGTAAATATTTTTCAATAAAGTAACTCGATTTTTCAAAATTATTTGTGGATTTTTTTGTACTGGCTGAAGTAACGTGGAATGCCTCATATATATACATATATACAGAGTGGATCAATAACTATTAGCAACTTGGATATCATAAAAACTATAAGGTTCACCGAAATATTTGCTGAAATGAAATTGCACAGTACGAAAGGGGCATCCGATAGCGATAATATTTTTTTTGCAGGTGGAGGTATTTCGGACATTCGAAGGTCAACTCTATTTTTTTTTTTTAATGGATCGGTATGTTTTTCTTTTTATATCATGAAAGAGGAGCTTAAAACGAGTTCAACGACCTATAACATAGAATCATTGAAGGTCACAGAAAGTACAGAAAGGCGATAATACTTACAGTTTCCGTAGTAAATAAAATTACTTCTACGAAATGACGACCATCAATATCACTGCGTACGTTATTATGTACGTTTACACATTTCTTATACAGGTACAGAAAGTACAGAAAGGCGATAATACTTCCGGTTTACTTCACTGAAAATAAACACTGTTTCAAGGACACCTTATAAAGTTTGCAGGATGCAATAAACATGATAATATCGGTATCGATAAATCAGTCAATCGAGTACAATGTATCCGTTTGAAGAGCAAGTCGATATGCTCCTTATTTATGGCGAATGCCAACAAAATTCCGTATGGACAAAAACCTTGTATGGTGAACGATATCCACATGGGTCTCAGCCTTCGCGTCGAACATTTAAAAATGTGTGTGATAAACTTAGGCAAACCGGTAGTTTGAGTGTCCGTAGTAGTGTACGCCAAAAACGCGTAACGAATGAAGAAATGGAAATCGGTGTGCTCGCAAGTGTGTCTCGAGATCCTCACATTAGTTCGCGACAAATTGAAAATGAATCTGGCATTAGCAGGAGCAGCGTACTTCGCATTTTGCACCGTCACAAATTTCACCCGTACCATGTTAGTCTTACTACCGAAACTGTAAGTATTATCGCCTTTGGGGCCGTCCATAAATTACGTCATTTTAAAATAGGGGGGGGGGTTCGTCTGCGGATGACGGTAAATGATGGTTGAGGGGGGGGGGGGGGGGGGCGTTTCGAAATTGACGTCATTCTTGTGATACCAGTTACTTCAAAATGTACAATAGTATATTGTACAACTAGAGTGGTTTCCCCGCATGAGTGATGAAAAATATTTTGCAAGTACCTAATGGTATTAATTATTGAACTCATTATTTATTTATTTATTACATAAGGTTTGTCTACATTATATTCGAGAACTTCAAATAACAGCGTACCTATGAAAATAGTTCGATCGAGCCAAAATGAATATGGGGAGGATACGGAGATATTACCCGTGATCCAGGATTTGCAAGAATGGGTGAAAACTCCGTGGGAGCTATCCAAAGAAAACTAAAGAATAGAGAAGAATAATATTATTATATTAATGAAAATTGCCAAAGTACAAAATAATAAAAGATGATTCTATAACAAAATGTGGGAGCTATCCAAAGAAAACTAAAGAATAGGGAAGAATAATATTATTATATTAATAAACATTGCCAAAGTACAAAATAATAAAAGATGATTCTATAACAAAATGTTTTAATGTTACCCAATTTTTCTCAAATCCGCAAATGTTTTAATTTTGCCAAACTGGTAATGACGTCAATTTTGCGAGAGGGGGGGGGGCATTAGGAAATGACGATAGGATGATTGTAGGGGGGGGGGGGTCGAAAATCAGCAAAAATCGATGACGTAATATATGGACGGCCCCTTTCTGTACTTTCTACGACCTTCGATGACCTTATGTTATAGGTCGTTGAACTCGTTTTAAGCTCCTCTTTCAGGACACAGAAAAAACAACATACCGATCCATTTAAAAAAACTGGAGTTGACCTTCAAATGTCCGAAGTACCTCCACCTGCAAAAAAAAAACTATCATCGCTATCGGATGGCCCCTTTCGTACTGTGCAATTTCATTTCAGCAAATATTTCTGTGAACCTTGTAGTTTCGAAGATATACAAGGTGCTAATAGTTGCTGATCCACCCTGTATATACATACAGGGTGTCCCTCTTATCTCTGCCGCCCAAAATAATTCGGTAATTATCGACGTGACAAAAGTTGTACGGTGTGAAGGGGGCCATCAAATGCGACTAATTTTTTTCATTTCGCTGGAGGCGCTTACGCACAGTGAAGGTCACCTCCACTTTTTCAAATAGAATGGTACATTTTTTTCAACCATCTTGTGGAGCATCTCAAGCCGCATAAAAAACATTACGGGGTCAAAGTCGTTCAAGGTCGTTCAAGGTCACCTATTTAGATTTGTATCGTCGACACTGGGCATTTTTCATTTTATGAAAACCTACTGTATTATACGGCAGTGAAGAATAAACGTATGTTTGTAATGATTTGTGGTTGCGGTTGACATATGTGCATAATTCATGCAACTGCTAAAATATCAATAAACAGCACTATACTTTCGGCAGTAACTATGGCTATAAAATATTATTGTCTTCTCAGGGAAGTACGAAATATAGTTAAAATATGGTTGAATACACCATTGATTTTTCTCAGTGGTTCTCAGTTACTATAATAATGAATCTTTCGTGTGGCGGGATAATTTTTGGAAATATTGAAAATGGCGAGAAGCCCAGCTGTGGATAAGAGATTCGATTTTCGACAGAAAAAAAACAATTCGAATGATTTGTTATTGACAAATGGATGAACGTATTGGAAAGAGTTATCCGGTCGTACGATAAATATATGGGCAGACGAATAGATATACGACTTACACCGTTTCATAAAACAAAGTATCGAGAAAAATGGAAAAGAAAAAATGGTAAAGTGGGGTGGTCTGTCCTTTTACAATAATCATCGTAACTCGGTCCATTTAAGGAACTTCGGCAAAATCTTTGTTGCAAAATAAAGTTTAGACCCTAGGCTATGAAAATAATGCAATAAAAAATTATATTTTCGACATTTCAAGAGCCTATGCAGCCCCTGCAAGTACGCAGCACTGATCGCACTTCCGTATTGCACTTTGCAGCGTGAAATAGGAGTGCGTTTGATATCCAGTGTATCGCGGCACTAAATCTTGATAAAATCAATAAATCATGTTGATAAGAAGAAAACTCGCGTTGCAAGGCTTCTTCAATCTCGGCCAAACAGTTATTTCTATGGTAATGTTGAGACTTGGTCGATGAAGTATTGTATCCTACGGAGAAACATCGCGGAGCATTGTTTTTATCTTTGTTTCTTCATTGTTGTGCTTCTGGTTGAAAAGTCGCTATCCGAACGCCACTATGTGGAGATTGCCAATGGGATAACGTAGACGTTTGTACACGCGAGCTACGTTTATCGTATGTTTGCGATATGCACTGTACTCTTATACACACATAGACACACACACACATATACAGGGTGTTCTGTTACGAATGTATAATCCTCCAACTGCCAATAGGTCAGATCATGTCCTACTATATGCTGGAATTTCAGTTTAGTAAAAGTCCCACGGTTTTCGAGATTTTGGGTTTGATGTTATTTTTTTGAAAAAAATCATCTGCTTTTTGTTTTTTGCATGCCATTTCTACAAATGATACGAATTGACAAAACGAGGGTGGGGTGAAAAGTTTCCGGCCTGACCAAGAGATGGTGCCACTGGCTCTAGTTTTGGAGCGGCGTCCTACAGTACCATTCCTACCGAGCTTTTATGTACAGTTTCAGCCCAATCGCTACGTTATTTTGCGTTTGAGAGCACATTGCCACAAACGCTTCCGTTGTTTTCGTAAAAATGGAAAAAATGGAAAAACGTGCTGTCATCAAATACTTCCATTGGAAAGGTTTTACACCAAAACCAATAAAAGAAGAGATGGATTCAGCACTAGGAGACTCCTCCCCATCATATTCAACTATTAAGCAGTGGGTTTCTGAATTTAAAATGGGTCGTGTGAGCACCTCTGACGAGCCTCGCTCAGGACGGCCCGTTGAAGTCACAACTTCAGAGATGATTGAAAAAATCCATAAAATAGTGTTGGAAGACCGCAGGTTGAAAGTGCATGAGATAGCTGAGACCTGTAGGATGTCAGCTGAACGTGTGCGAAATATTTTGCACAATCATTTGAACATGGAAAAGCTGTGTGGAAGGTGGGTGCCGCGTTTGCTAACGCTCGACCAAAAACTGCTTCGAAAAACCATTTCTACCGACAATTTGGCGCTGTATAGGCGTAATCCAAACGAATTTTTGCGTCGATTCATAAATGTTGATGAGACATGGGTCCACCACTACACTTCTGAAAATAAAGAACAGTCAAAACAGTGGGTTGGAAAAGGGGAACCAACCCCAAAGAAGGCAAAAACAATTTTATCGGCAAACAAGGTTATGGCTACTGTTTTTTGGGATGCGAGAGGAATTATATACATTGATTACCTTGAAAAGGGTAAGACTATCACTGGTCAATACTACGCAGAGTTATTGCAACGTTTGAAGCACGAGGTGCAAATTAAACGACCTCATTTGGCGAAGAAAAAAGTTTTGTTTCATCACGATAACGCACCAGCGCATTCGTCGATTGTTGCCATGTCCAAAATCCACGAATTGAAGTTTGAATTGATGCCGCATCCTCCCTACTCTCCAGACTTAGCCCCCAGCGACTATTACTTGTTTCCTAACCTCAAAAAATGGCTCGGCGGAAAAAGATTTAAGAGCAACGAAGAAGTTATCGAAGCTGTAAATCAGTATTTTGAGGAGCTTGACGGATCTACGTTTAAAACTGGTATAACTAAATTAGAACACCGTTATGAGAAATGTATCAGTGTTGATGGAGATTATGTTGAAAAATAACGCAAAAAAAATTTTTAAGCATCGTTTTTCTTGGTCAGGCCGGAAACTTTTCACCCCACCCTCGTAAAAGGGCGAGCGCGCGTTCTAGTGGACAGAAATGGCTTCGATCTCGCAGGAGCAACTTCGAGCGATCATTTTTTACGAGTGGCGGCGCGGCACGAACGCAAGCACAACTGCTAAAAATATACAGGATGCATTCAGCGAGAACGTAGTTTCTCATCGAACAGTCCAGCGTTGGTTCAATCGTTTTAAATCTGGAGACACAAGCCTTGAAGATAAGAAACGTTCCGGACCACCGTCGACCATCGATGATGAAGCATTACTCCGCTGCATCAAAGAAAAACCGGAAGCAAGTACGCACGAGCTAGCAAGAGAACTTGGCTGCACCCAACCGTCAATAGTCAATCACTTACACAACTTGTGATACAGGAAGGTTCTAGCTCAATGGATATCACCACCGTCTCACCGACGACAATAAGAACTGTCGCGTGACCATCTGCCAGTCTCTCCTGCTTCGCCACCATCGCAAGGAGTTTTTAGAAGATCTTGTGACGGGAGATGAAAGCTGGGTCTTGTATGATAACACAACGCGTTTAGCCTACTGGCTTCCTATCGGAGAAAAACCGCCACACCAACCGAAATCTGATCGTCACTCACAAAAGGTTTTGTTGTGCTGTTTCTGGGACGCAAAGGGAATGCTGTTTCACAATTTTCTCCCTGCAGGTAAGAGGATCTCCTCTACACGATACATCGAGAATCTTCAGGAATTGGCAAAAGCTATAAGAAAAAAATGGCCAAGACGCGCGACTGTGCACCTTCTCCACGACAACGCGAGACCCCATGTCGCAAAGGAAACCCACAAAACAATCACTGACCTTCACTGGAATACCCTTCCTCATCCACCATACTCTCCCGACATCGCGCCATCTGACTACCATTTGTTCAGACATTTGAAGGCATATTTGAGAAACAAAACTTTGAAAAACGTCGACGATCTCAGAAGCGATATTTCAAATTTCTTTGAGTTCCAGTCGCCGCAGTTTTGGGCAAAGGGAATAAATGAGTTGCCAACTAGATATGGTCGAGTGTCATAGAAACCGATGATAGATATTGTTGATTAGAAATGTTTTGTATAAAATATATAAATAAATAAATTATATTGAAATTATTGCGACAAAACTTTTGTATCAAACTGATATCATCAAATCCTGCCCCCAACGGTCTTTGATAATTTTTTTTTTCGTTTATAAATTTTTGGTGGTCATGTAAAGTGAAAAGTGCTATTTTTCACGAAAAGTTCCACCATTTTGGGGGTGGAAAACCCCCTCAATTAAAAAAAAAATCTGAAACTAACCGTTGGGGGGAGGTATTTTATATGTAGAAAGTGTGTACCAAGTTTGAAATAAATCGGTCATGTAGTTTTCAAATGGCAGTGAACACGGACTTTGAAAAAGTGGTTTCGAGAAAAACGCGGCACCGGCTTGTTTGTGGATATTTTCGCGTATAAATTTCACAGAATGTTCTTGAAATGACACTTAGCAATTTACAAAAGGTTTCAATAAATTTACTCTATCCATGAAGATGAAAAAAATCGCAAAACAGTGTTTTTTTTACGCTGAAACCCCTACCCTCCCCTTAACATTTAAGGTAAAAAAAGACTTTTCTAGATAAAACAAATAACGAAGAGTATTTTTTGAAAAACCGGGTCCAAAGAAGTTATCATTTGTAGAAATGGGGTGAGAAAAACCAAAAGCAGACGATTTTTCATCTCGAAAACCGTTGGACCTTTACTAAACTGAAATTCCAGCATATAGTAGGACATGATCTGATCTATCGACAGTTGCAGGATTATCCAATCATAACAGGAACAGGGAAGTACCTGAGTAAACGGCGAGAAAAACAGGTAAACTTCGGGAATTTTTATCTCAAAAACTAATGTTTCGATTGGATCCGGGTTTTTTTTTATTGGAAAATATGTACATGGAGGTATGTTTATGAATTTTTAGAAATAAATTCGTTGGCTGGAAGCGATTCAAACGCGATTATCTCGATACGTAGTTTTCATAGTCGGTGCCAGATTTATCGCGACAACGGCTTGTCCGATTTTGTCCAAAGGCCATAGCCGGGTAAGTAGGGAAAAATTGCCCCTGCATTTTCTCCAGCGAAATTGGGAGTATATTCTGAGGTATAAAAAAAAACATTTTCTGAAAATTTCATCCCCGTCAACGCAATGGTTTTGGAAAAATGAATTTTTTTTAAATAAAAAAAAAATTCGGAAACGCTTCAGTGGATCGATTCGATTTTTTTGGTACTTGTTACGATCAAACGTGTTGCGAAATAAAATTATAGAACATCTTGCGAAAGATTGAGGTTGTAAAAAAAAATAATGATCCTTGTTTTATTTTTTTTTACTATAATCCACTTGGGGTACAATACCGAAAATTTTTTCATATAATCTTTGGGCACCTTATTAGATTATATAATTTTTTCAAAATGATCGGTTTGGTACGGCACAGTGAAAAAAAAAGTAGAAACAGACTTTATTGATATATTTTAGTTATATATCTATATAACTAAAATATATCAATAAAGTGTGTTTCTTTTTTTTTCACTGTGGCCTACCAAACCGATCATTTTGAAAAAATTATATAATCTAATAAGGTGCCCAAAGATTATATGAAAAATTTTTCGGTATTGTACCCCAAGTGGATTATAGTAAAAAATAATAAAACAAGGAACATTATTTTTTTTTCAAACCTTAATCTTTCGCAAGATGTTCTATAATTTTATTTCGTCACACGTTTGATCGGAACAAGTACCAAAAAAAATCAAAACGATCCACTGTACCGTTTCCGGAAAAAAAAATTTTTTCTTATATTAAAAAAAAATTCATTTTTCTAAAACTATTTCGTTGACGGGCATGAAATTTTCAGAATTTTTTTTTTTTTTTATACCTCAGAATATACTTCAAATTTAGCTGGAAAAAATGCGGGGGCAATTTTTCCCTACTTACCCGGCTATGGCCTTTGGATACAAGATTCTTCGACAGTTTTTCTCGTTTGCCACTTAGGTTTTTTTTGAAATTTTCATTTTTGACGGAATCGCGACCGTTTTAATTTAACATTCGTTTTTCGTTCGCAATTTCCGACGATTTTCGATTGCATACACATTGCATAAAAAAGCAAGTTCTATCAAATGAAAAACCCCTACGTGGCTGACTTTGAAAACTATGTTTCGAGATAATCGCGTTTGAATCGCTTCCAATCAACGAATTTATTTTAAAAAAATCCTAAACATACCTCAATGTACATATTTTTCCACAAAAAAAAACCCAGATCGAAACGAAACATTAGTTTTTGAGATAAAAATTCTCGATGTTTACCTGTTTTTCTCGCCGTTTACTCAGGTATCTCCCCTTAAGGCAGGATATACATTTACAATGATCAAAAAATCGATTTCTTTTTTTTTCTCTTTAAACGATAGAATTATACATGTCGAATATTATCCCAAAGTTTCAAAGCGAAATTCGAAAAACTTGAAACGTTACAGCTCGTCAACGCTGTGCCTCACCCCTCGGATTCGGAACGGGCGTGAACTTCAAACGCGTTTTACTCAAAACTGCATTATCGAAATTGGCGTGCAGGATTACTTAAAAACTATTAAGCCGATTGAGTTGAAACTTGGTAGAAATTTTGATAATATTGGTACCGTCTACTTGACGAGAATTGTTTTTGAAAAATTGAAAAAAAAAAGAAACTACTTTTTAATCCACATTTTACAGAAACGTTGCGTAAAATGTTGATTTTTGTTGTTGTAAATGCGTGCCACTTTCTCAAATTTGCATTTTCTTCATTTTTATTACTTAAATATACTATTAAAGTGTACCTAAAGTTTGATAATTATAGAATAATTATTTTTTAGTTTAAAAAATCCCGCTATATTGATTATTATTTTTTTTTAATTTTATTTTTCCAGTCGTACAGGGTCTCCCCTTTTTACGAGCCCCAATCCACCTCAACTTCAACCTCCCATTCCACATCCATACCTCTATCAAACTATTCCACAACTCACCCCTACCTCCCCATTCCACACCCCCCCACCTCGCGGCCGCAGGCGACTTCCCCTTCTTTATCGTATTCACCATGGCATATCTGCCATGGGCATCGGAAAACTGCGGAAAACCTATACCGATACAGCCGGTCACAAGTTCGCTTCCCCCAGTCACGGAACTAGTCGTCTTTCGCCGAAAAATGTCGAAGAAAAACATTTTCCGACGAAAGTACGCGACTGGGTTTCGAACTCGCGACCTCCCGATCCGCTGGCCAGCACGCTACCACTAGACCAACGCACCGGGTCCGCTATATTGATTATTTTTTCCTGTCTAAAAGTATAAAAGTATTTTCCTGTAGCATAAGTTTTTAGAATAATTATTTCTTAGTTTGAAAAATCCCTCAATATTGCTTATTTTTTTCCTATCGAAATGTATATCCGGCTTTAATATTTTTTCAAGTTTTCCTGTAGCATAAGTTTTTATTTGTTCATCTCTTTTGTGTATGTACTTTACTTGTAGAAGTCTTTGAAAGCAATTGGGACTCATTTAGACTAAAGTTTTTTTGTTACCATATGAACTTTAGTGATCAATCCTCTCATACCTATTTTTTAGAACTATCGATCAAAATCTGACACGTTTTGGTGAGTGCTCAGTTGGTTGTTTATTTATCGCTCAACAGTGAAGCTTCATAACGACAACCGGAGTGAAAAAAATCGCCTGGAAAGTACACACCCAAAGGGACATACTAAAAGAAGCTTTTTCCTCGAAAACTAAAAAAATATTGTAGAACACAAAGGGACTTGAAATTTAAATTCATTAAGGGGAGATATACACCTAGGAGCCGGAAAAAACGTTATTTTTGTGAATTTTTTTCAAGGAAAACTATTTGAAATTTCGGATTGGAGTTTTAATTATCTAAAATTACTTATATTCAAAAATATGTTTAATTTTCTTTATTTAAAAATATCAAAAATATACAAGGATATTGTATGATCCTTGGAGAGTCGTAAAAAAATCTGCGTATACGGTACCCACTGGCGTTTCGTCAAAAATCATCTGAAAAAAAAACCAAAAATATTATTAAATTAGATACTATAATCTGGTACTTGTCATAGCCGATTTTGAAAATATCGATTTATGACAAAATGGCGGACGTTTGAACGTAAATAGTGATTTTTGGGCCAAAAATTAGTTATTATTTTGCCTATAAAACAAAAACTAAGTAACGGAAAAAAAAATCCTGACAGGTACTAGATAATGGTGTATAGAATAACCAAAAAAAAATCTCCAGGCAATCGGTTCTTTGGTTTTCGAGAAATTTTGGGAACCGATTTGAAAAACGTGGTTTCCAGAAAAACGCGTTTGAAAATTTGGGAATGAATAAGTCATGAAATTTGTCAAATTACATGGAATCATCGATACCAGGCCCATAGTGCAAGTCTTCTACGCCGACGGAACGTTCGTAGCTTCTAAATCGATTTTTTCGATCATATGTACATCTCCCTTTAACACGACCATGAAACTTCGTCAGCAATAAACATGCACTAAAAATGCAGCAAATAACGATTTCTAGGCGCTGCTCGATCGTGTAATTCTTCATGACTTAACCTCAATACTTCCTGATGCCTCTTGTCAAAGATTGGTACTCTATGTACGCCACCAAACAAATCGCGCGCAATTAAAAAGATCAGGTCATTTTGAGACACCCTTTACATATATACGTTATATGTATACATACATATGTATATATTTGCACGCGTGTGCCAGAAGCCTGGAAGACAATACTCTCGATATGCGGGCACACGATCGGAACGCCAGGCAAACCCGGACGCGAGTTCAAGTCTGAATCTCCTTCCCCCTCTCTCTCCGGCTCCGAATCTCCCTCTTCTTCGATCGTTTTCCACTCGAATCTTACACTTATCTCCGTCTGTATGGTTCCCTGTGGGAGCAGAAGAGAGCCCGTGGCCGGAGAGGTGAGGAGGAGAATCCACAAGCGGCACTCTCGTCCGCAAGAGTATTGAATACGAGTATGCGGGCACAAAAGCGAGCGGGTAACGAAAGTACTCGATGAGCTTGAATCGGCCGGGTAACGAGGTCCGAGTGTGTAATTCGCCTCTCGAACGATATCGTATAAAGGTATGAACTCAACGTGCATATCCGTAGTATTCGAAAGGAAAATTCGTCTGTACATTCGTATCCTACGTTCACGCATTCTCTCTCTCTCTCTCTCTCTCTCTCTCTCTTCTCTCTCTCTCTCTCTCTCTCTCTCTCTCTTTCTCTTTCTCCCTCTCCCTCCCTCCTCCTCTCTCTCTCTCTCTCTCTCCTCTCTCTCTTCTCTCTCTCTCTCTCTCTCTCTCTCTCTCTCTCTCTCCTCTCTCTCTCTCTCCTCTCTCTCTCTCTCTCTCTCTCTCTCTCTCTCCCCCTCTCTCTCCCTCTCTCCCTCTCTCCCCCTCTCT
>CAXFZQ010000289.1:5000-10698 GCA_964007375.1 Ophion obscuratus | reverse complement strand
GACACTCAGTACGTCGACACGCATGTATATTCTTATGAAAGGATATATACATATACAGGCTATTCGGCACATGGACCGACATCATTTTTTGGGGGATTGGGCGGATAATTTGCTACTTTTTTCACCCTTAGACCCTATATCCTAAGTGTCACGGTAATTAAGATATGATTTCTTTCGTTTTTTTTTTAATCCCCGAAATTTCGCTTTCAAATCGTCATAACTTTTTGTTTGTGGTTGTAATAGCACGAAATAACTTTTGCTGTATTCCGCAATGTATGTTTATTATAAATAAATGAGTATTCCATTCAATTGGTTTTAAGAAAAAAAAATTTATATTTTTTTGTATTTATTTGTATTTTTATTTTTATTTGCTGTTTTTATTTGTATTTTTATTTTTCAGTCGCTCGTAAGTTTCATCGATCGTTAAATCTCATGAGCCTCTAAAGTCTTATGGTAGTTCGGAAGAAAAACCGGAAGTCAAACTGACAATTTGGACAATTTTTCTTTTTTTCTTTCGAAGGTCAGAAATACATAGAATTTAATCTCATAAAAAAGTATTTTTATTTTGGTATCCATTGGAATGAAAATTTATGATGATTTTCATAAATACTTATAATCGACATTGGTTATTGAGCACTCGGTTGATCATTATCGACTCTACTAGTGAGTTCATGTTTTAAGCAGTTGGCAACGCTACATAACCTCACTTTAGAAGAATTCAAACATCACATCTCAACGACTCGACGAATGTCAAAACATGGCACAATGACGTGTAAGTGGTCGTTTCGCTTTTTAGATAGAAATGATCTGCTTTCGTTGACGCAGATAAATAATAAGAGATTGATTGGGCAGTTTTTAAAGTTTCATATACAGGTAAATATACAGAACGAAAACAGAAAGAAATTTTTAAGTTTTCTAAATAAAAATGTTTACAGCCGTTCTTCATATGTATATTTGTATACGTAATAATCAATTTAAAAAAATTAAGATCTACAATCAACATATTTTTATTCATTTTTTATCCTTCGTTTTATTATTACTTTTATTCTATTCTTATTGCATTTAGCATGATCTGCAGCGTAGGTATTCGGTGGGTCAGCTACAATTTTTACAGGTGAATTCCGTATTAATCGAAGATTCGAATAAGAAGTTTTGTTTGTTGGGTAAAACCACTAAATTTTACATAAACTTATCATTTCTGGTAAATTTTTCGGAGGTTACGTTTGAGCGCGTGTATTTTAGGCCAACTTTCAACGTTCGTATCTCGGAAATGGTACGGTGGAGCGGCTTAAATTTTTTTCTTTCAACGTGGTCAATGACATTCTATTTCTTTCTCACAAAAAAATAGGAGATTAAACGTTAGTCGATTTTTTAATTGTTTCTTCCGAACCACCTTAACAGTGCGTAAATGTATGAAACATGTCAACTTCCAAATTCATTATAAATAAAAACTAAGAGCTGTTTTGAACTTAGCTTTGTTTTAAAAAGTTCTCTAGTTTATAACCTTTACAACGGTATGCTACATGTCATAGAAATAATTGATTATGTGGTCAAAATTAAGGAGAATAATGTTTTTTATAATGAATTTGGGAGTTGAAATTTTTCGTACGTTTTTATGACTAAAGGTCAAGAGTCACTTTCTTGAAACCAATTGTATCAAATAATGATTCATTTATAATAAGCATACATTGCCGAATACAACGAAAGTTATTTCGTGCTATTACAATCACAAATAACAAAGTTATGACGATTTAAAGGCGAGATTTCGGGTAACTAAAAAAAAGAAAAATAAAATAATAATATCTCAATTACCGTGATCCTTAGGACATAGCAGAAAAAGCAGTTTTCAGGACATTCAACTTCGAGGACTGCTCTCATAGTAGCCAATTCTTGTCAAAGTCAGCATTATGTAAACGCCAATATCTTCAGATAAACGTAAACATATTTATGACGTCGAAGTTTGCATCGTTGGAACGCATGAACTTTATTTCTTTTAATTGCGCAAATTTTATTCTGCTATAAAATAAATATACATGGGATAAAGCAATTTTAAAGACATTCAACTTCGAGATTTGTCCTCATAGTAGCCAATTCTTGTCAAACTCAGCATTATGCAAACGCCAATATCTTGAAATGCATCTTCGGATAAACGTGAGCATTTTTATGATTTAAAGACATTTAACTTCAAGGACCGTTCTCATAGTAGCCAATTCTTGTCAAAATCAGCATTACGTAAACGCCAAAATCTTTAATATCATCTTTAGATAAACGTCAGCATATTTATGACGTCGAAGTTTGCAACGTTGGAACGCATGGAATTTGTTTTTTAATTGCACGAATTTTATTTTGCAATAAAATAAATATACATGAGAAAAATCAGTTTCACAGACATGCGTCTTCGAGGACCGTCCTGATAGTAGCCAATTCTTGTAAAACTCAGTATTATGTAAACGTCAATATTTTCAAAATCATGTTCGGATAAATGTAAGTATATTTATGACGTTGAAGTTTGCATCGTTCGAACAAAATGAAATTTTTCTTTAGGTGTTCATATTCCATTTTATTGATTTAGGCTGTGAGAAGCACCCAAACGTTTTCTTATTAGAGAATTTTTATGAATTCTTATTTGAGATTTTTAGAGACAATTTATATAATTTAGAGATAATTTAGAGATAATTTAGATAATTTAGAGATAATTTAGAGATTCTTATTAGAGATTTTTAAAGATAATTTAGAGAAAAGACTTTTGATTGATTGATAAAAATGGAAAAATGAAGAAAAGATCGTTGCATTCCAACGATGCAAGTTTGAGCGTTTTGTGACGTGTAAAAAAAATCTAGGTGACTTGTATCAATGCCTACCCTAATCACCCTCATGTATGTTCCACGATCTTTCTTAGCGTTCGAGAAAAAAAGCATTTTTTAATTTTTACACTGTTGAGCAATAGATAAATGACCAACTGAGCACTAACTTTAACACCTTAGATGTTGATCAAAAGTCGAAGGAATAGGTTTTCGAGGATCAGTCACTAATGTTCAAGTAATAAAAAAAAAATACTTGTACCAGTGTACATGACTCCCAATTATTTTAAAAACCTCTAACTAAGAGGAAAGTATATAAACAAAAGAGAAAAATAAATGAAAACCTCTGCTACAGGAAGACACGAGAAAAAAATTAAATGCTTTTTTCTGGACAACTAAAAAAATTCTTAGAACATACACGGCGGCGATTTGGATAGATTTTGATACGAGGCATCTAGATTTCCCTTTTGGAGGTCACTTTTCGTAAATAGATAGGCTCTATATATCCATCTATATACAATATCTATTGATCCATTATCTAAGATAATATAGATTATTTATAGATAATTATCTCAGACAATAGATAGGAGATCTTATGACATAATTATATTATCTTACGTATAGATAATTACCTTAGATAATAGATAAAAGATCTTTTAATATAATTATATTATCTTATGTATAGATGATTATCTTAGATAATAGATAGATATATCTATAGAGGGATCTATAGATAATCTCGCATATTCGGATAGGTATTGATACTAGGCATCTCGATTTTCCTTTTGGACGTCATTTTTTGGACCACCTTGTGTATAGTATCTATATATTCTATCTATAGATCTATTTATCCAGTATCGAGGATAATGTAGATTACGTACACATAATTATCTTATATTATCTACAGATAATTATGTCATCTTATCTATAGATAATTATCTTAGAAAATAGATAGATTTTATAATATAATTATATTATCTTGTGTATAGATCATGACCTTAGATAATAGATAGATAGATCTATAGATAATCTGGGATATTCGAATAGGTATCGACACGAGGCATCAAGATTTCCCTTTTGGACGTCCTTTCTTTGACCACCCTGTATATTTATATATGTCTGTGTGTACGTATGCCTGTATATGTCAAACGTTCCTCCCTAACCTCCGATTTATCTCGAGGTGTAATCTCGAACTGTTGATGGTTAATGGACTCCACTAAGAACGAAGCTACGAGACTTGGAAACATTTACGACTTGATTTTATAAAACCATTCTTCAAGTCGTGTAAGAAAGCCGTGTTTATACGGGCTTGAGCAAACGTTGTCCGGAGGCGGAAATGGCGCAGTCTGCCTACGCTTTTTACTCTCTAACTAAATTGCACGAACACACATGCACAGACACTCGCGCGCGATTTATATATATATAATTTATTTATGTATGCGTTTTGCGGAACCATAAAAAGAAATGACGCGAATCTGCACAGCGTGTATTAAAATTTAACACGAGGATCGATTCCCTGCGCTGCCCTGGAGGTGAATAAGTGAATACATTTCGAGGGAATTGTGAGATCGCGCGTATGTAACACCTACCGATCAACGTTGCTGCTTTTTTTTAGTCGATGCGCGAGAGTAGACTCGATCGGTAAAAGAGATTAATCGGCGAGTTTGCCGGTAGTACGGAGTATGCAACGATCTAGCCAATATGAACTCCGGGACAGGCGCATGGAGAGAGATAGACAACGAGAAAAAAAATCACCTGGATCTTCGAAATGTTGAGAGGAGCCACTAAAATAGTTTATTATCAATACTAAATTAGTAAAACTAAATAATTAGTAAATCGAAATAATTAGTAAAACTAAATAATTAGTCAAACCAAATAATTATCAGAAGTAAATAATGATTAAAGATGAGACATTAAAACTGAATGATTAAAGCAAAATTAGTAAGACTAAATAATTATTGAAACTAAATCATCAATGAATCTAAATAATTATAAAGATAATGATTGAAACTAAACTATTGGAACGAAATGATCCCATCTCAGTTGTTAAAAATAAATTATTATAACAAACTTATTGCAAATAAATTGTTATTAACCATAGAATGACACTCATATTTTTTGCTACCCCAACACTCATATTTGCTGGGCCTGTGAGACCCGGCCAACTTTCGAATGCTGTAGTTTCTTTGTAATTACATCTATTCAGACGACTTTTTTTTAAATAAAAGAGCAGACTGTTAGGAAAGTGCCTGTGAAGAGCAATTCTCTGTTCGAGCCATATTTTGTCGATAAAAGCGGTTTCTGCAGATGAAAAAACTTTGCGAAAGGGAAAAAGCGCGAGTTTTGCACTTTTTAGTCGGTTCTGTGAGACCCATGAGTGTCATCCTAAGATTGAAACACTAAAATATTTTATCATTCCAAGGTTCATTGAATTCATTGGTTCAATTGAATGTATCATTCCTGAAATACCCTAACATTTCATTTTTTCAAAAAATAATTGGTCGGCACCCGACCGTCCAATGGCCAATGACCGATTTAGTCCGCCCAATTCATTTATCTTTCCAAATACGTTGAGGGTCCCGTTGTTTCAGCTGTGCAGTCTGCACTTCTGCTACTGCCATACGTTGATGCAAAACTTGACAAAATGATAAAAATTAGCGGTAAAAAGTGTAGGTGAGACGATCGAGGCGCCATTGACGATGGAATTTCCGCTGCTCGCGGTTGATGATGAGAGTGCAGGCTACAAAATGGCCGAGATAGCGAGACGGCGAGCGTAAGCGAAAGTGGGTCGTCGACCGGTTACGATGACGCTTAATTGCGATGCTCGAATCATTGACAAATCGCTCCGCGCGTACGAGGCCACTGGCGGTGCTCGGGGCTCATTAAGGGTCGATGGA
>CAXFZQ010000288.1:0-31253 GCA_964007375.1 Ophion obscuratus | reverse complement strand
TCTCTCTCTCTCTCTCTCTCTCTCTCTCTCTCTCTCTCTCTCTCTCTCTCTCTCCCTCTCTCTTTCTCTCCCTTCTTTTTCTCGTATACATTCATACACACACACAAACACACACATATATATATATATATATATATATATATATATATATATATATATATATATATATTATGCATCAGTGTGTATATGTGTATATGTCTCTCTCTCTCTCGTTCCCGTACATTTTATAGCCACCGGGCGTTCCGGAGCGACTTCATTCCGGCCCGACGGATCGAATTAGCGTCCTCTCCTTCATTCACCGCTCACTTCGCGGTGCGTGAGCAATTAACTTCCCTGAGAAATTACGAGATTGCTAAGATAGCGAGCGCGGGGGCGGTGAGGTGCAGCGAAAATGAGAGAAAGGGAGAGACAGGAAGAAAAGAGAGAAAGAGAGAGACAGAGAGGAGAGAAGAAAAGAAGCGAAAGAGAAGATGGCAATGCACCGCGTTCCCCGGAGTTACAGGAAGAGCGTAATTCCTCGGACCTAGCAACCGAGTGCAGACGTTTGCGAGATACTCATACGTAATACACATACATTTGTGCATAGATATATAGCTACATATAAATATACGTAGATATCTACGTGGGCACCTGTATTCGACCATCATACTACAACAAGTGGCCGCAAAACTTCCTAAATATGTGTACACACACACATTAACGTATATACATATTTTCCACAAAAGAGCAGTTAGACCGTCGCGCCACATCTTCGACTTCGTTTCGCGTTGTAAAACCGACGCAATAATTAATCCGCTGCTGCACTGTATACGAGCTATTCTTGTACGTACAATATGAAAATTAGTCGGCAAATGTGGAAGCAACGAATATCGTAAAGTGTATATGCCAAATACGCGATGAACGTTTCCAGGGAGAAAAACGATTAATCCTACACAGAGATAAATCATTGCTGCTGAATAATCATCACTTGAGACTTTAAATAAATAATTCGACGGCAACCTTCGCTATCTCCCTTCATCTAATGAATTCCCGAAATATATGCAGATTCGTGTCGATTCAGTTGAGGCCAAATATTTCATTAGTGTAATCGTCAGAAGAGCATCGTGCGCCGAGAACGCGATATCTTCTTAATGAATCCATTAAAACAAAAAAAAACGATCACCACCCCCCGTGAATCAACTCCCTTTTTGTGCTGGTGATTGAAATGATTTCACAAATTAATTTGAGTTATTTGAGCGTCAGTTTTTTTTTTTTTACCGAATGCGTCGACTGCGGTGGGTAATTATTCTCGGCTGGGAAAATCATATCCTTGTGGCGATGAGGCGCTGATTGCCTGATTACTGTCGTATTTATATCGATGCGGGCCCCAACATCGCCGATCTCACGATTTATTTACTTCGTTATATTGCCTTCGATATATATATATATATATATATATATATATATATATATATATATCAACCCAGCATGTCTCTTAATTGCGTGGGTTGATACGTCTCACTTGGTGGGCCTTGATAACGCTTGACAGGAGGTAATAATAAAATAAATATTACGGCCAGGGTGTATGAGAGCAACCGATAAGAGAAGCAATTCCTCCGCAATCGCAAGGACGATACGTGCGCGCGCAAAAAAAAAAAAAAAAAAAAATGTCCCACTTTATTTCGCAGCCGCGTATTGAGACCGTAAGAATGTCCAACTGGTTCTCAATTAGCGAAGATATCGCGCGTCAATAATTATCGAATCGGAGTTTTCTCTCTCACTTGGGGAAGAAGACGGCGAAGGAGCGAAGAAACGGTAGTGGAGAGAAGCGGGAGGAGTATAAAAATGGCAAACAAGTTTTTTCAGCGACGACAAGACAAACGAATTGTATTTTCATTGCATGAAAGTTAATTGCTTCGCCAAGCGACTGATCAAATCTAGCTTTTTTGCAAAGTACTTGACGAGTAATTAAATAAAAAGCTCGTCTTGGCTGTGACACTGCTCGGTCTTGGCCGTCCAATTAGCTAAATGACGTTTCAAGGATTGGCCTCGCTTTCACAATACTCCCGTGCAACTCTAATTCGACCTGCATGTCTAAACGAATTTCTTCAAAACGCAATGAAATGAGAAACGGTGCCGTGGCTAGGTTGCGGGAGAATTTGCTGATCGTTGAACTTTGCATCGTTGGGGTGCACTGGAAATTAATGTTTTTTCGATGACCCAGATTTTTTTGTTCCGCAGACTCAGCCTACGAAAGTCACTTTGCGTCCTACGTCTCTCAGGAATCTTATTGAAGATTGATATTTGAAATCAACAGAAAGAGGCTTTTGAATCCAAATAAAGAGAAAATAAATTTTCCTTGCGTTCCAACGAGGCAAATCTCAGTGGCATTCTCAGTAGAACTTATAAAAATTTGTCAGACTGAATAAAAGACTGAGACTTAGATTAATGTCGAGGTCAAGTTTCCAAATTTTTAATCACGTTTTTTAATTACAATGTGCTTTAACATAATTTATATCCATATTTTGTACCAATTCTCAGGCGTTTCAACTCACCTCGATATGAGGAGAGTTGAAACAAAACGACTTATTGTAGTTAAATGGTTTTTTACAGGTTACATAATTCCTGGAGTCATTTCTAGTCGAAAATCGATTAATCGATTAGAAAAGCTACAAAACAAGTTTATATTTACCCGAATCTCTCGGTTCGATTGTCATATATGGGGTGAAATCTGAGAATTGTTTCAACCCTCCTAGGTCTCCCCTACGCATGTGAATGTAAGAGAGGAGAAGGGCGAAACAACATTGGTGTCCGACGTGTGGTCCATATAGAACTTCAGGATCAGATGAATATTCGGCTTCTCTCCGCGTATCAATGATACCCAACTATAGCGACCCGCGCAGAAATTTGAAGAAATTTCTGCGCGGGTTAGTCTGATTAGGATCAGGCCCCGATTGGGCCGGGAGTATTTAGGCCCTAAATCAGGCAATACTAAAATGGCCCTACTAAGGCCCTACTACCCATACGGGTAACACCTATTACGGACATCCTGATCCAGCCCCGATCGGGCCGGAAGTATTTAGGCCCTAAATCAGGCAATACTAAAGTGGCCCTACTAAGGCCGTCTCTGATAAGATCCTACTAAGGCTTTCCCCAATAGATCCCTACCAAGGCTCGCCCTGATAGGCCCTACTTCTAGGCCTATAGGCTTTCCATGACAGGGCCTTACTTATAGGTCCCTACAAGTTTACCCTACAGTTCCTACTTACAGGTTCCCTAATTAGGCCGTAAATAGGCTTGCCCTATAACTGCCTCAGCAGTCGATAGATGCACATAACCTCTCATTTTCCACATGGAAACTTCGATTTAACAGCATCGTAGCTTCGTAGTTTCGGTGTATTGCTGAATTCTATCAAAAAAAAGGTGTTATTGACTTTCATGACAAAAAACGTTATGCAACTCGGATGCGTGTTAGAAGATTTCGGCAGCTTTGTAAGGCGGAGAGAGAGGAATTATACATATAAGGTTAACTTCGAAAAGTATATAGTATGTTATTCGATAAAACTCTTTAATTATCACAAAGATGTTAACTAATTGATATACTTTATGTGATACAACAAATAATTATAGGAATTCATTTGGTCTCTAATACCATATCGGCGACCAAGCTGTTACAAGCACTCGGTAGCATAAGGGCAGCGTGCGTGTAGCTATAGGTAGGTAGTACTAGGTTCGATTTCCATATAGGCGAAATATTTTCTTCGAACCAAAATATTTCAGCAGGCCAGGGATTGACGAATTATGATCCAAAATCATTGTAGTAAAACTCTAAATTGAGTGGTTCATTTCATTTTGAATTTTTGAAATATTTTATGCATATAGGATATTTATGCGTAGGATATTGTAAGCAAATAAAGATTTATTCGAATAGAATCTTTATTTATTCAATTTTAATATATTTAATATTCAAAAAGAATAGCTGAAACAAATAAGATCACTGTAGGCCGTGTGACGTGGAAAGAACATGTTGGATTTGAGGGGTTATAACAGGGTGAGCGCTGAAAGTTTGCGTGGTTTTCGGGATTTTTTTGGACAAAAAGTACTCAATTAAATGATTTGGAAAATTAAGAGTATAGTTGGCTATATTTGACCTACATTACATCATTTTTTCATAGAAAAATATTGATATCCAAGCGACTTATGCGCTGCCTTCGGAGGCGCCAAAAAAAAAAGTTCCTTCACTGCTGACATGATTCCGGCCGATTCAGTAGCTGAAACCGTAAAAGAAAAAAATGTCGTTAAACTGGAAGGTATTTCCTGTACAATGACGTAGGATTTTCGAAAAATATCAAAATCTAACAAAATGGCGTGATCATGAAAAAAAGTCTGTTTTCTTGGCTATAAAATGGTCGTTTTTTTCAATGCCAAATCATCAATTTTCATCCAATCGAAAATATCCTACGTCATTGTAGAGTAAATATATTCAAAAGTACTCAGTTTAAATTTCAAGTCAATCGGATAATTGCTCTTTGAGTTACAATGTCAGCAAATTTGAAAAAAAAGTCGAGAAAAACGCTTTTGAAAATTTAACTATCGATTTTTGCAAGTTAAAATTATATTGATATAAATTATATAAATGATAATGATATTCTTGGAAGTATAAACTGTCGAAAAAAGCAAAAAAAAATCGAATTTTTCAAAGTGTCACACTGATATAGCCCCTTAAAAAGATTCTATTGAAATTAAATATTTCTTTCTGCTCAGGCAACCTCATAGGGGCCTCATCAGGTCAGGCCCATATGTGACGCAACGTTACATTTCCTAGTAGGGCCCTTTCAGGCTGCCTTATTAGTGCCCTACCAGGGCAGTCGGGCAACCCGAACGGGTCCTGATTTGGGCCCCATCAAAATTTCCACGCGGGGAGCTACGACGAAAAAATGATCGTCTTCGGGTCGAAAAATCCCCAAAACTTGCTTGCCACAGTAATAATGATGGGAAGAATAATCGTGATGATAAAAATGATAAAACGAGTGAGCTGAAAGCCGCAGAACTTTTTTTCCGACAAATGAGAGCTAAACGAAGTGGGCAGCAAGAGGAACAAAAATTATGATAGAGAAATAACGGGAATAGCTGCGGAATTTGCGATATAATTGTTCTACCTGTACAAGAGAAATCAGCACTACAATTGGTCCAGGCTCGACATCTATATACGTAGGTTTTTCACACGTACTCGCGATCCATCCTACACAAGCTCGTACGTAAAGCTTCGATGAGAAAAGCTTCGTGCCCGCGCGCGTTCGTGGCGAGTGAGCTGAAACCTTTTCCTCCCTCAACCTCCGAGCCGCCCACCCCCGCGCCCCGTGTGAAGAGTTGAAAATAATCCAAAATAAGTTCGGGCGTATCGATCCCGTAGGCTTCCCCCTCCCTCTTCGTTTCTCGCTTCCTCGCTCCCGCTTTCGCAGCGACGACCCTTGTGCGCGTGAAGTCTCTGGTGCCTCGGGTTGCCGGTGTGTGCTTTTCGTAGCATATAGCCCTACTGCCGGTGGTTCAACAAAAAGAAGTCGAAGTTAGTTGGCAGCCTCTACTCGTGCACCAGGAATAGAGAGCGAACGAGAGAGAAAGAGGAAGAGAGACCAGCTCACCCACCAGCACTATTCAGGTGTACGCGTATTAGGTCGAAGGTAGAAAAGATTCCTATGTTACATACGTACGGGCTCTTCCGAGCTAAGTTCCGGTACACGAACACTTCCCAGTCCCGTTTTTCTTTGAACCATCATTTTTTCACCATTCTATTCCTCGTACCAGCATTCTTCAATTATAATAATATTTTAAGGAAGCTGCTCAGAGTACTTGCGGGGCAGGCGGCAAGAGGGGAAAGCATATGCTTGAGGCCTTAGGCCACTCTAGAGGCCGAAAAAATGACCTTTTTGGGGATTTTTTTTCAGAAAAACTACCTAATAAATCGACATTTAAAAAAAGGGTGTTTATCATTCATATCGGTGACTGTATACAAAATTTTTTTGAAGCGATTAATTTCAAAATTACGGCTGTGCAGCGTTTTTGCAATGACGTCTCCATTTCTCCAGGGTCCACGGCCGGACAAACAGTTCCTGTAATTTTTTAATTATAATGAGCCAATGCATTTTTTTCGATTATGTATAATAACTGCTATAGAAGTACGTAGGATTTTTTCGATATATTAATTTTTGGCGAAATTACACACTTCTAAAGTGGAAAGTGAAAAATTTGCCTAGAAAAGCGTCAAATAATTGTTAATAACAAATGAACTATGCAATATAAAAAAATCCTACGTACTTCCATGGACAATGTATTTTTTAAGATATATTCAACATTTCAAGTGAATCGGTTGAAAATTGTCTGAGCTATGTTTCCGGCCAACTCAAAAAATGCAGTTTTGAGATAAAGGCGTTTGAAGTTTTGAGTGGCTCGCTGCGTACCAGGCGGCCTTGTACTAAAATTCGAAAACCGAGTACTTAAAGATTTTTTCCTGCCATAATCTTTTGGGACATCATTTCTAAGGTCCGAGGGGACCATTAAAAATATCGATTTTTCGAAAATTCTAGGGTGGCCTGACCCCTTAAACACGGGCGCCTGTAACGGCTGCCAACCTCGGATAATCAAACTTTCAGATACGAAAATAAATAAATTTCAGCTAATAAATCTGTGGAATGCATATAATCGTATGTTTAGAAATGTTATTAATCTTTTTTGCTTATTTACATCGCGAATAAATTATTAACCAAGTTGAAATGTGTTCTCACGAGGAACATCCTTCAGGTGACACCCTTCGATTTCGTTGAAATTTGGACATGTTATAAAGCACCGAAAAGTAGGCGATACGTATTTTTTTTGCGAAATATAAGGGTGAATCACCCCTTTAATATAGGGGAAATTCACCCCTTAATTTTTTGCAATGTCACTGTAGTGGATTTTTCATTGCTTCGGATTAGAAGAATTTTCGTTTTTGTTTCATTAAATTAGGTGGATTCCTTATGTGTAAAACTGCTATATTACCCCTAGAGATGCCTTTTTTCGAGGGGTGGTTTCACCCCTTAAAACGGTTTTGCCGCCGATAAAAAAAAATAGGTATCGCTTAGTTTTCGGTGCTTTATAACATATCCAAATTTCAACAAAATCGAAAGGTGTCACTTGAGGGATGTTCCTTGTCAGTAGCTGGTATCACTGAGCTCAGATACGGACGCCACATCGTGAGCGCATAGCTGTCAAACATCCTTCGGGAATTTCGTTTTTTTGTTCGCCGAAAATGAAAAGATGGAAGGGAAAATGCAAACCGAAAAATAGTACAATCGACGGTTGGAGCAAGTACAACCTGGAAAGCGGCGAAATAAAGTTGTTGAGCCGGAAAATGAATGCGCAGTCGAGGGACAACCCATAATTGATTTGAAGGTTATGTCGAAACACATGCACTGCAGCTTCTGTAAATGATTGAAAATATTTAAATACTCTTTATGAAACCATGGTAAGAAATTTATAGCAAGGAAGCAATTGTTTGTGCGTTTCGAATTTTGGCGCCTATTTAAAATGGCCGACTTGACAGCAGCGTTGCCACGTGCCATAAGGCGCTTTATCGTTTTACGCGAATAAGCTGAAATTTCCTGTTTTATCTCACGAATATATCGATAACAAGACAGACAAAACGGTTTCGTACTCTTCGTCGAAATTATTCATAAAAATCTCAATAACTTTTTTCGCCTATTTCCATTCAATTCTTACTATTTTTATTATGTTGCAACAATCGTATTCGAGTTCTCATGATGCTTTTGCTATGTCGCTTGTGTATAAGGGCTTAACTTCAATAATTAACTGTTCAACAATCACGCGGACGAAGTACTTAAAATTTTACACGGAGTCGTAACACCTGTTCGCAAATATCCTCAATAAATTTCATCAAATTCTTAATATTTTGCGTTAGCTAAGCAACCTCCTTAACCCTTACTTGTCACACATTTGTAGAATCACGTACTTGCCACATTGGGGTTGGCACCCCAGCGACAAAAATTGTTATAAAAAATAAACTATTGAATATTTTACTTGGAAATTTTGTCAGATCGTCTAAGGAGTTCACTTCAAAAGACCATGTAGGTTTTTTAGCCAAAAATGAAAATTAACCCTTACTTACCACACTTCTTTAGAATAGACATCAATATATTTTTGCATAAGAAAACAAGTGGATGGGGTGTTTCGCACTCCACAGTGGCGAGTAAGGGTTGAGACTGTTGTTGAAAGTTGCATCGTTGGCACCCAACGAACACTCTTGGTTATTTGTTCGTTCCTCACTTTTATTATTATCGAACGTGTATCTGTGCAGATGTTATTTGTAGATCTCTAATGATGATTCTAGAAAACGGTTGATTGATACTTGTAGAATTCTTGTAGGCTTGTAGGCTTCAAAAATGGATCTTGTATTCTTGTAGGCTTCAAAAATGGAGCTTGTATGCTTGTAGGCTTCAAAAATGGATCTTTATTTCATTCCAACTGTGCAAAATTCAATATCGTCGTTCAAATGAGGCTCCGTTGATGGACTGAAGCAATAGTAGATGAGGAATTATTGCAAGGCCGAATAGACGATTGACCACCTACTTTTTGACATTCGGAGATTTCGCGCACACAAGGTTGCTCCGCTGGTCTGCTAAAAGGGCCTTTTTTGTCTATGACGAATTGACATCACTTTCCCATGGTCATGCGGGTTTTCCAATTGCAAACCAATTTATTATTTGAAAAATAAGAGAAATAGTTGCAGTGTGATGAAGTTAACAAGGTGACTAGCATTCTAACAATGGGCTATAATCGTTTACAATAGCCTCTAACGATTTTTATCCAATCATCCACAAAAATCCATTCAGATTGCCTTTGCAAGTTACCAATATTCAATGGCGCCGAGCAGAAAGTTACAGTTGTCCCAACCAGCTGGCCCTCCCTTATCTCACCAACCTTCATGCTCAAAGTGAAAGGCTCAACTGTTTATCAACAAATACCACGTTGTGGATCCACAAATGAAGATTGGCACGGAAGGAAATGACTGCGATTTTCTACGGGGTTGAAGTTTGCATCGTTGGAATGCAACGGAAATTCTTTTCTATTTCTCATCTTCATTATTATCCAAAATCGTATTTTGCAAATTTGTTGCACATCGCTAAATAAAGATACTAAAAAATGCTCGCATCATCGTAGATCAAATATGCCAAAGAATATTTGTGAAATTTAAAGAAAAATTATTTTCATCACATTCAAACGATGAAAACGTCAACGTCATGATTTTCTGCCCTTTCGCGATCCCTAATATCGCCCAGGTATCGAAGAACACTAAGACCATTCATTACTTCAATTTCAAATTCATATTGGCCGCAGAGGTCGGACGAATTTCTCGATTCATTAGCAATGTTAGCGTGCGTTTTTTCCGTTCTCATCGCGAAGTGCAATGAGCTACAGAGGAAAAAGAAACACGAAAGGACAAAGCAATTGTTCCGGAATGGCCCATATGCGTGTACTATAGTTTGGTATATGGCGTGTGTGGATGCAGCTCACGCTATATACACACACGACGACCTGATCGCAACGGCGTAGGCATTACGTACAGACCGTTCTATACGTATATATATTCACATCTCCGCAGCCACCCCATCGAGCTTAGCGTTTTCACCCTTAGCCCCCTCGCCACCCTCTCATCCACCATATATTCCTCCACCAAGCTGTGTTACATCCACGAGAAAACGAAAAGGTGTGGAGGGCGCTTGGGGGCGACGGAGGCTTGGGGAGATTCTCTTCTTCCGCCATTTCCTCACCACCCCTTTTCGATATAGCCGCACCGAGCAACTTTTTATTTCGTTTATCGGGCTGAACATGCGATTTCCCCTACGTATTTCTACCGATCAGCCTAGCCCAGCATTACCCCCGCGTGTCTCGGTGCTCACAAGAGAGAGAGAGAGAGAGAGAGAGAGAGAGAGAGGATGGTCGGGGAGGGAGAGTGAGTTTACACGAACGTGTGAGAGGCGTGTACGATGTACAGCGACCTGGTCTATGTATATCTATGCACACACGGATTGCAAACGAATAACGAGAGAGGAGAGAGAGAGAGAGAGAGAGAGAGAGAGAGAGAGAGAGAGAGAGAGAGGGAGAGAGAGGGGGAGAGAGAGAGAGGAGGAAAGGTTTTATGAAACCAAGCGCGTTGAGGGAAAAAGCCTGGTGAATCGGCTGAAATGTTACCGGCAGAAGGGAAGGGGGTCGAGTGGGGAATCGGACTAAAAATGAAAAGAGCGGTTGTAAAAATGAAAAACTTTGATAACCGTATTGTTGCGGGCGCAATTCATTTTTATATGTACAAATAATCGACCCTTCGAAATAGTTTGGAGTTTTTTTTTCGCTCTTATCCCTCCCTACAGGGGTTGATGCGCGCGTACACTTTTGTTATGCTGTACGTTAAACTTGCCACGGATAATCGTTCGGACTAGACTAAAGTTTGCAGAACAGCTGAAACGAACGCTCCTGAGAATTATTCACTGCCTGTTAATTGAAGTTTATGCGGTGCAATTATGAATTCGACGCGTTTGAAGGAACGTCTTTGCGGTCGGTATATCAAAGCTGCAAAATGGTTGTTTTCCCTGAGGTTCGCGACAACTTCGTGTCGTTCAGTGCCTCAGATACTTCTCCTTCGGCCCAAAGGCAGATCGCCTGAATGAGATCTGGAGTGAATTTGGATTTTTTACTGTTTTTCATCCATTTCGTGAATACGGTAACGATTTTTGTCTTGTTGTACGCGCTGCGGTTACGGTGCTGAAGCTTGCATCGTTGGAATGCCTCCAAATTTTTGGTTCACCATTGTTTTTATCGTTATTCAAGAGTTTTCGTGTTTGCAGATTTGGGCTCTGGGTCCTGAAAGAAAGTCCTGAAGGACGGTGAGGATCTGGAAAAACGTTTAGGTGACTTTCGTACTTCGGCAAACGGAATTTGGGCAGTTGGAAAAAAACGGTTTTATTGCATTCCAAGGACGCCAATCTTAGCATCATTTGCAGTCTTCGTTCTTCGTACATTTAGAAAATACTCCGAGTACGTATTAAAGCCTTAGGCCACAGTAACGGGTATAACATCATGTGCGAATTTAACAATTTTTTTCGTATGAAAGAGTGATTCACTCGTAACATTAATTACACATCTATTTAGTATGAATATCAAGCTGTTAGACATTTTTTTTCGATGTACAAAATGACCGACTACTAATTTTTTCTTTTGTCATCTTTTTTAGGCGCCCCGCGGCGTGACATTTAGCATCTACAATGTTTTATCTAGAACAAAAAACAAAAATTCTCGTCAATCTATATTAGAATACCTAGAGAAGTACATACGGGATTTAACAAATATTGTTTTATTCAAAAGTTGTAGGTATTTGAACTTAAGAAATGAATTTTCAGTGAAAAATTTCGTTATAACTGCTCATAAATTGCTCATAAAATGAAAAGTTTTCAATTAATCAGAAATTCCGTACGTACTTCTCTACGAAATGCAATTAGGGACACAACTTTTAAATTTGAAGTAAATCGAGTGAAAATTGTTAAAGTTATTTGTCACGCCAATTGGAAACAAGCTGTTTCCAGAAGTTTCGAATAGTCGGCCATTTTGTACATCGAAGAAAAATGCTAACAGCTTGATATTCAGACTAAATAGATGTGTTATTAATTTTATGAGCGAATCAATTTTCATACGAAAAAAAAATTTTAATTCGCACATGATTTTATACCCGTTACTGTGGCCTAAGGCCTTAATGGTAAGTATGGAAATGTAGCTAGATCGAGAGAGAAAAAGAAAGAAAGAAAGAGAGAGAAAGAGAGAGAGAGAGAAATTAAATTAAATAAAAATGTATTCATGTCCTAGCCTGCTGTGAAACAAATTTTACAAATGGTGGTGATGAGACGCCTTATATCAATTCACACAATACAGATGAGATTAAAATTAAGGACTTTATAAAAATTATATTTCAATTTAAATTCAAATAAAGTAACAAAAACGAACCGGAATATTATATCAAAATTTATAACCAATTAACGATAAATGGAATAGTCTCCATAATATGAAATAATAAGTAGTAAGAATAAAAAATCAATTAAAAAAGACAGCAAGAGAGAGAGAGACAGCAAAGAGGAGAATGCGAGATAAAAGGAGAGGGAGTGAGATAGATATTCGACCAATTTCACAAGAAAAGGCATCAATTATGAACTTCAATGAGCTTTAGGTGGTAATAAAAAAAAATGGAAGGTACAAGAGCACAGCTTCGCTCCTTCCGCTATACCTTCGTAAGTGGAACCAAATTTTTGTCCTGCTGTTATCATCGGGCTCGTTAGTACACATATTAGAGGTGAACGCGGACCGCTGTTGTCTAATAAGTTTGTTGGCCGGAGAGTGCACATCGGGCGAAACTTTGTATCGTCCGGCTCATACTTTGTACGTAAATTGACAGTACCAGTGAGTGCATGTTGGTGTAGCACACGACATTTACAGCACATCCAAGCAGTGAAGCTTGTTGAGTGCCGGCCCGGCAAATAGCAAAGACTACATATGTATGTATTATGTTTACGTATATACTCCATATACATATATATATATGTGTGTGTGTGTGTTTATATATATATATATATATATATATATATATATATATATTCGTTGCTATTAACCATTTATATATAAAAGCAGGTTGAGCACGCGCTGCAGCGAAGCTCGTCCTCTCCTCTGTATCTGAGACAAAGGTCAAACCCCTCGAGCTTCGTTTCGCCACAGCTAAGTTCGTATGTCCTGTCACCGCAACCTCCAGTCCCTGAAGCGGCCTGCACATATTATTATTACTTTATGCATAGCATGCATAGCATACTTTGAATTTCCACTTGGTCCCATTAAGTGGCTATACCAGTGTGAACGCTGAAAATTTCGGTGATTGTCGGAAATTTTTTGGAAGACAGGTACTCAATTAAATGTTTCGGAAAATTAAGAATATATTTGGCTATATTTGCCGTATATTACATAATTTTTTCATAGAGCAATATTGAGATCACAGCGACTTATGCGCTGCCTTCGGAGACGGCAAAAAACAAAGCTTCCTCCACTGCTGACGTGATTCCGTCCGATTCAGTAGCTGAAACCGAAAAAAGAAAAAATGTCGTTGAACTGGAAGGTATTTCCTGTACAATGACGTAGGATTTTCGAAAAATATCAAATATCTAACAAAATGGCGTAGTTATGAAAAAAGTCTGTTTTCTTGTCTATGAAATGGTCGTTTTTTTCAATGCCAAATCCTCAATTTTCATCCAGTCAAAAATATCCTACGTCATTGCAGAGTAAATATATTCATGAGTACTCAGTTCAAATTTCAAGTCAATCGGATAATTGCTCTTTGAGTTACAATGTCAGCAAATTTGAACAATGTCATTTCGAGAAAAACGCGTTTGAAGATTAAAATATCGATTTTTGCAAGATAAAATGATACTGATATGAATTATATAAATAATATAATGATACTCTTGAAAGTATAAACTATCGAAAAAGGCAAAAAAATCAATTTTTTGAAAGTGTCACACTGATATAGCCCCTTAAGCTCTGACTCGTTGACTTATTTGACCTGATATTAGGGACGACCCTTTTCCCAGGCGATAAAAATGGATCCGTCAGCTCGGGACGATGTTGAAGTTAGCATCGTTGGACTCAACGAAAATTCTTTTTTATTCCTTCATTTCGTCATTTTCTTCATCATCCAAACGATTATTCTGCCAATTTGGGCTGTCGATTTCTCACGAGGACCCTAAAAAAACCTTTCGAGTATTTTTCGTAGCCCAAATTTGCCAAAAAAAAGCAGTTCGGCCTAGAAAACTCCGTTGCGTTCGAACGATGCAAACTTCAATATCAAAGCTCGGGGACATACCATGTCCGGTGCGTTCAATCTTTCGATAGCTACCTCCCACGGCACTGCATTTTATTCCATTCTGATGAACGTGCTACGATTGAACACATTCCGATCCCCCGACAAATTCAGGCCGAATTTTTTCGATGGCGTGCGGAGCAAGTACTTCAAAAACGCCAAACGTAATTATAATGGGGGGGGGGGGAATGCAAATCGACCGGATAAAAAATTCAAATCCAAGAGAACAACCCTCCACATCGCTGAAGCTTATTTTTACGAGGACACGATAATGTCGAGAAAAATAATAGGTTAACGACGCGACGTTGTACATCCAGGACGATAAAAATTCGGAAGAAGTATCGATATGGTGCTTGGTCTTTGCGCGGTCACGCGAAAGCCACGAGGGTACATGCGGGTGGCTATTGGACTACCCAAGACTGAGTAGGGGGTGAAAGAAGGAAGGGATGCTTTTCCCGCAGTTTGCACTACGTCGTGACGAAAATCCACCAAAGTGCCAGCGAGGGTGAGGCGAGGCGGGTGCACGATGTTCGCTTTAAAATTGCGGTGGATATATCGAGAGTCGAAGGAGGAACGGTAGGTGCTGGAGGAAAAAGAGGACGAAAGCAAGGGGTCGAAGAGGAGCGCCACATCGCGCAAAACGTGTGGAGCAGCTGAGATCCTACATGGCGACCTTACCACGTTGGTGTACGCTATTTTGCTGAACTTACGGTCGGTGCGGTTGTCGCTGGGTAGAACCAACAGCGATAACTTGCTTACCTGGTGGTGTATGTACGCTCTTGCTCTGATAGGCCATAATAGATAATGGTAACATTACAAATTAATGGACTGTAAAGTGGTGCGACGAGCAGAGGGAGAGAGAGAGAGAGAGATAGAAGCGATGGAGAACACTGGACTTTGTGCAAAGTACTCGTACACACATATGGAATATGCACGTATACATAGCCGCATGCATCCAGTATGTCATTGTGTAGCTGCTCTATTTTTACGTAAACCGGGAGAGCCTTTGGACTGCGAAGAACCACAGAGGGAACATGCATAACGAAACAACCGAGGAACACCCATAGGTGGTTAGGCGTGTAGAGAATTAATAATCTATGTACGAAAAGACTACACGCGTTATAGTTGCAAGAGCGTTACATCTCCCTCCCTTGCCCTCCCAATGATCTCTGGATAAAGAATATGTGCGAGCATTACAGGTGGTTACCGTTGGAACCAATGGACAGTTCAAAGCCCACCTGGGAGAAGCATCGAGCTTCGAACGCCTGTCGAATTGCCTCTTTTTTAATCTAACCCTCGTATACGTTATACGAAATGAACCATTGATTTTTACGACGGATACTTTCCGGTAAATGGACACCGCGAAGCAGCGTTACGAGGCAAAGGGACATTGAATTCAGAGGGCTGTGTGTGGCTAAAGGGAAGCAATTAATTTCGGTGATGTCCCATTGACCCTGTTTCCTGTACGAAATAAAATGGCAACGTTCAACAACGGAAAGCTCTCGTACTCTGCGCTATAAAAAGTCTATAAATTCCGTAAGAGCATCAAAATCGCGGACCCTAGACCAAAAATGCTTTCCCTTCATGTGGAATTGCGCCCATGTTGTAAGCGCCGAGCGACGAGTGCAGCGGAACGAAACATTCCAAGGGATCGATCGTTCGAGCAAAAATGGCTTTCGAAATGGAACGCGTTCTTTTTTGTAATCTTTTTTGTTTGCCAGCGTCATTTTTTGCAGTGAAATAAATTGTTGATCTAATGGAAACCTGTCGGTGTAGTTCGGTCTTTCACATTGGGATCTATCACACCAACGACTATAGTTGCGTTTGTTCGTTTCTAGGTATAAAGCTTACCGGACATATTACCGCGGGATAACTTCGACGGGGTTGCTGGGGGGGAGTGTCTGATCGACGTCGTCCGTATCTACTTGTCGCAGTACCGAGGCATGTTTCATGAAAAAATTGTCGACGACAAAAGTGAAACAGTCGAGTTTGCAAAATGATTCGTATTACCTGTCGTCTCTCGATATAAGAACAAATGCACATATATATGACGTCTAGAGTCGGGGAAAATCGAAACTACGTTCTCGCACGTACGGAAAATTGCACGATCATGGTGTGTGTGTGTGTGTGTGTGTGGGATGGTGCATAATGAAGAGGCGAGTCGACCTCCGTCGTCTATCGACAGAGCCCGCAGGAACGAACAGCAGGGAAAAAAGGGGTGACGGGAAGATTTTTTTCTAACAGGGGTTCAACTCACGCAACTTTGCGCGCGGAATAGTCGGAGATACGACTTTTTGTCTGAAAGCGCGTATACGAGCAGCCGGAGAAAAAGTTTTTCCCCGGCGATTTGGGAGTTCAGTAAGCGGACTTGGTCGTCGTATCGTCGTACACTCTTGTAGGTACCTCCTCGTCCTCCTCCCTCCTCGTCGTGTACTTACACAGAAAGTCTAGTTCGTTGTCGTCCGTCGTTAATGCAGAAACTTTGCGACTCTCTGTCCTACGCCCTTTATCGCCCCCCCCCCCTCTCTGGCTCTCTCTCTCTCTCTCTCTCGTTTCTATTGTGTTCTTTCTGATTGTCCTCCCTTGGACTATACGGCGAATTAAACCGAGGGTTAAACTGTGCACTGGAATTAAATCCGCGCTTTATTATTTTCCTCGATTTTGCTCGCTCATCCCCTCTCGCCCCTACGTCTCCCGCAGCTCGTGGAACTACGTAAATTCTTTTTCTTCGCGGCGATCGACCCAAGCGCGCGAGGCATTATCCGACAAAGCACAAAGTAACTTGCCAATTAAACGGAAAATTTTGCGCCGTTCGTCATTCAAAGTATGAGGAGTACCTGAGACACTGCACATAATTTTTTTCAGTAGACGATGAATACGAACGTTATTCCACTAGCAGAAGTAATCGACGGTGATTCCTAACGTGCAAATTTGTCGTAGGTATCCAATTGATAGGGACCGAATGAGTCATCGTATTGGATCGTATCATCTATACTATACTAAAGAGTCATCATCTATACTAAAGAGTCACGCTCGTACATTGGATTCTAATCGGGATTCCCCATTGAAATCGAATGTAGGAATGCAATTTGGATCCTGAAGAATTCCTCAGTGACATCAATGTACGAATTCAATTTGAATTCGAAAGGAATTGCCATTGAAATCAATGTACGAATCCTAAAGGATTCCCCATTGGCATAGATGTACAAATCCTAAAGGATTCCCTATTGGAATCAATGTACGAATCCTAAAGGATTTCTCATTGGAATCAATGTACAAATCCTAAAGGATTTCCCATTGGAATCAATGTACGAATCCTAAAGGATTTCCCATTGGAATCAATGTACGAATTCTAAAGGATTCCCTGTTGGAATCAATGTACGAATCCTAAAGGATTCACCATTGCAATCAATGTACGAATCCTAAAGGATTCCCCATTGTAATAAAAGTACGAATCCTAAAGGATTTCCCATTGGAATCAATGTACAAATCCTAAAGGATTCCCCCTTGCAATCAATGTACGAATCCTAAAGGATTCCCCATTGCAATCAATGTACGAATCCTAAAGGCTCTCCATTGTAATAAACGTACGAATCCTAAAGGATTTCCCATTGGAATCAATGTACGAATCCTAAAGGATTCCCCATTGCAATCAATGTACGAATCCTAATATATTTCACTGCACTTTGACATAACATCTCTACACGCGTATTCGCTCACGAAGCGTGCAGGTTATGTTTCAACACGCCGAGTTGTTTCTCGTGACTTTTCACATATTCTCGATTGGACCGTGATGAGAATTCTTAAACAGTTGGATCCCAATGAAGACACCCTATCCCGTGCGGAAATTGAGTTGGGGCTGTGATCGGGCCCCAATAATATTCCCCTAACTTTATTCGGGCCCTAATCTGCAAGCCACATGAGGGCCGTTAGCGGCCGGTCACACTTTGTCAACAAGGGTCATTAAAGGTGCAACGACCGGGGCCTTATAAGTTGCCTCAATGGCGCCTCATCAAAACCATTATAGCGCCCTGAAAATGCCTCAACGGCGCCTCATGAAAACCATTTCAGCGCCATAAAATATCCGTATCAGTGGATATACGTGTATGTTAAATGCGTCAGGGTATATCTGTATTTGTTTTTATGTAATTGTTCATATGCATATGACAAACTGCCATGATAAAATTAATACAAAAAATAATGTGAGGCGAACTCTCTTCACTGCAAACATTTATTTTTGAGGAACTATCGACTATGATAATATTTTTTAGAATTGTGATAGCTTGTAACACTTAAGTTTGAAATTATAAGATTATCACATTGATTATAGTTATAGTCACAGTCCGAAATGAGTCTGTAAGGGTACAGAACGCGAAGGAGCGACATTGTATGCCCGCTGTATAAAGTAAAGTATTAATGACTCCAATAAAAGTAATATTATCTTAGTTTTAATTAGGAAATTATTAAGTAATTGAATAAGTAATTCTCAATCATTAATATATCACGGAAAAATATCAATATATCACGGCGGAAAAATACACCACCAAAATACCCCTACTACACATCCATTCTAAGTAATGGATGTGTAGTAGAAATAAAAAAATATATGGGTCTACTGAATCACTAGAATCTATTTCCATTGAGGGAAAGATTGGAAAACAAAGAACAATTTATTTACTTATCCTACACAGTCAGATAAAGTTTATGAATGGGAAATATCAGCGAAGTCTTCAGAAGAAATAATTTTCCCTATGATGAGTATTGAGCGGAAATTAGTTGCTATAAAAATGTCGAGAAAACCGGTTGGGACTGTTCACACTTATGCGCTAGCATTACTCCATGTATGAGTGAAACCATGAGTAATTGTTTGTATCTATGTAAAAGGTTTCTTTAATTTGATAAATAAATACTGTCTGATGTTTGTATGAATATTTGTGTACATCGTCCATTTTTTATTTGCTTATGCCCTTACGCTTTTTTCCAATTTGCGTTCGATAATATTATTCGATCGATGTATATAATCGATTTGAATAATAGAAATACCAACAACCATGTAACCTAAGCTATTTATACTGGTTTATCGCTATAATAGACAGATCTTGGCCTATTATGAAAATCCCTACTTGTTTATCCCTATACTGGCCAAGTCGGATCCTATTGTGGAAATCCCTACAGGTTTATCCCCATAATGGCCAAGTCGGGGCCTATTGTGGAAATCCCTACAAGTTTATCCCGATAATGGCCAAGTCTGGGCCCATTGTGGAAATCCCTACTAGGGAAAGCACTAGGGAAGCCCTGAAAGGCCCTTACTTTTATTAAGGATGCCCTATCAGTTTTTCGCACGGGATGTGCAATCTCCCCAAAAAATCCCTATCGAGATGGAAATTATTGTCGATCACGGGACGAACGGACATTTTTTTGCAAGATCCAACAAATTCTGGTTGAGAATTGCAAATAAAAAATTCTTGGACGACGTCAATAGGGAAATAGCGCACTTGGATTTCAATGCGCACTTCCTACGTACCGCGTCCCTGTTAAATCTCTAAAGGTACGTGGTAGGATCTGGGAACTCCCCAACAAATGTCTTCACGAGTACTACTGTGAAAAGAATTCAGGTTTATTCCCGCAATTTTCGACGGTTTTGGTACAATTTGGAAATATTCCCAAATTAGTACCTACAATTCTTATACCACAGTTCATGCGCCATTTCGTTAACCTGAGGACATTGATTCCCGTTGAATATAAACGATGCAAACTCAAACATCATATAGAATGTCTTCAAGAGATGAAAGAAAGCGGAGAAAAATACCGTTCGTGAATAGGAAAGAACGAGGCGTAATGAAACGTCTATGTGCGTAGAAGCACTGATAAAGAGGGTTGCAGGTAAAACGAGCAAGGGAAAAATTCGTAGAAGCTTGATCTTGGAATGCACAAGTAGAAGCTTCGTTCTCCCTCCTCTCTCTCTCTCTCTTTCTCTCTCGCTCTTTCTTTCTATCCCTCTCGCTTCTCTTCCGCCGTTGGGCGGATCGATATTAAAATGGTGACCGAATTCCGCGCGACCCTCCATGACCTGCACCAACGTATACTAGCGGGCGCCCTCGAGCTTGACGTTCTTAAATCTCTCTCCCTCTTCTTCCTCCTGTATTTTTTACTGCGCAACCCTTCGTGGGTTCGTCGTACCTTTTTTGTCGCTCACTCTCTGGCTACCGCTTCCTCTCTCACCCTATCACGATTTTCTCGTACCTTTTTCTTACACTCAGGCTCCCATCAGGTTCTATGTGCATGTACGCGCATACGGATATAGACGCGTCGATGTGTCATCACATTTCCGTTAGCCACGCGAGCATCGAATCTCGCCCCATGCATCGTTTTATCCACATTTTCGTCGAGGGCACGTATCGAAAAATTCTCCCAAGCCGGACCAATGAGGATCGAAACGAAAACGAATTTTCATCTCGGGTGTTACCAGTCGTCCGACTTTTTTACCCTCAGCAAAAAAATCAAATGCGTATCTCTAGAGAAAATGGAACGATATTTTTTTGGTTTGTGCATTTGCTGAAAGTTTTTCCATTGGAGAACGATTTAGTGAAGGAATATCATAAATGACGACGTTTAGTATAGCAAAGTCTAATTGTAGAATCAACTTTGGTGTCCGCGTTCGATTTTGTTAAAACTCATGCAGACCATAGTTGACGTAGATGGTTGAAATCTATTCGATACGTATTTTTTTTTATCGGCGGGAAAGCTGTTTTGAAGGGTGATAACCTACCCTTAGAGCGAAGCATGTCAAGGTCTGATTTTGCAGTTTCACGAGCAAGCAGTCTGCCAGTTTGAGTGAAACAAAAACAAATACTTCTCATCCAAAACTATCACAAATTCACTATGAGTACATTGGAAAAAAATGGGCGATGAACCACCCCCTTATTTTTCTTTCTCTGAGGCCATATTGAAAAGGGGTGCATTAAATTGAATGAAACGGACAACAGTTTGCAGGGTGGGTGAAATTAAAGTTTACGTGTTTTGGCATTTTTGCCGAATAACAAGCTTAAGGGGGTGAACCACCCCTTACTCGAAGTTTCTTATCGCAGTTTTTGTTTGCGCAAACAAAATGTGTATGCTGATTCTGAATATTTCTACAAAATCCAAATTGATGTTTAGGGTATGGAAAAAATTGCAAAAAATGTATAGTCCGACTTGACAATTCAAGAAGATCATGCGTGCGGAGCGAAGTTTCAAATCGAAATGGAAAATAAATGAGCGGCGATTGAGCGAAAAAACTTTTTTTTGGCTGAGATGCGAAAGACGTTTGGATTTTTTTGCAAGTCCATATCAATGTATTTTTACCCCTTAAATACGAAAGTATATAAAAACATGTTTTACGCGCTTCATCGGCGTAATTTTCAGCGTTCGATAAAAACTCCATGATATTCGTAATTGGCAGAAAATTTCCCACCATACAGCCTCTTGAAATGGAATAAAAGACGAAAAAAAATGTGACACCCTTTTGGCCACATTTCCGGCATCGCCAAAATCTCAAGCAGCCGTTGCGTCGGTTATATTTGAGTGACATACTCTTATTGAGGGTTTCCGAGACAGATTTTGGTAGACTCATCCAATGTCGCTTGATTGATCCCGATATCTTAATTACCGTTTCCGGAAAATCCACTTGAAAAATGGGAGAAAAAAAGTAAAGTGATGGATGGAAAAATGAGTAAAGATTGATCCCCTGTCTTTGAAATTCTGCCATAAATCGATAGATAACCGGAGCTCAATAAATCAAACGCCATTTTGAAGAATAAATGATATCAAAGAGAATGAGCACAAAATAGAGTTCCAAAGCTCAGTTTCCATTTAAAATCGTCCGAAATGTACGCAATATTGTTTACCTCCTAAAAATATAATTTTGTTCCCTCTTCAAAGTCTTACCCTTAACGTTCATTTTAAAGCACTCGTTTTGATCGTGGATCGAGAGGCAGGAAAATAAAGGGGTGGTTCCTCCCCTAAATCCCGTTTTTTTGTTCGTACCTAACCGTAGTAGATTTCTGGAGGTTTTGCATTAGAATAATTTCCGTTTCCGCTTCACCCCTTGAAACCGTTTTTCGCCGATAAAGAATACGTATGTAATAGTTTTTGATGCTCTACCATGTACATGAGTATCAACAAAATCGAGGGCGGACACCGAAGTGATTCTTCTTGCAAGTTTAGGCCTCCGACACACACACACACACACACACAGACACAAAGTATGTAAAGCTACAAAGATAAATTACGAATTCCACAGTTCAATTCTCACGAATTTTCAAAATTCAACCGTTACGCACGCATAATAATATGGGTATGAATACATACTTTGATATACACAAGATGTGTATATACATTTGTATGAACGTACATATGTATATATATACCCATATATACACATACATATGGATTTACACATGCGTTCGTAACTTTGAAATGACCGGCTGGCTTGTTCGATCTCTCCCTTTTTGCCGGCGCTGCTATGATATTAAGTGGCGAGTGCAACATCGCGCATTAAACGAGGCAAAACTCGCCGGCCGCGCTAGAAGTTCGAGACGAGCTCGAAGCCAGAGAAGGGGATGAAAATGAAGGGAAAAAAAACGTACTTTACAAACGATCGAGCTGGTGCATCGAGGAGAGCTGCGGGAGCCGATCTTTACAGGTACATAACACACAGGCTAGCGCGCATTTCCCACGTCATTAGAATCGCCTGCTTGAACTTTCGAACGCGAATGAGGCTCAAACGAAATGAGATAGAACTCGCGCGAGCGAGAGTTTTGCCTAGCGCGTTCTCGTGATTGCCGCGGGTACACGCCGATCACGCTTCGATCGCACCTGCGTGTTTTCTATTCGCGTCTCTCTCTCTCTCTCTCTCTCTCTCTCTCACTCTTTATCTATCTCTCTCGCTATCTATCTATCTCTGTCACTCTCGCCGGGCTTACACGGCGATGCGATGTGCGCGCCAGTTGTGCGACAAATGGTCACTACTTTTTATATGTGATTATTAATTTCTTTCGCAGTTGTGGCGAATTCTTTGATCGCCCGTGCGAAATGGACCAAAGAAATCGATCGTGATATAGGAAAAGGATTTATAGCTGCATACAAAATAATCAACTGGTTGAGGAAGGCAACGTCACAGATCTACAGATTAATAAATACGCGAAAATATGTGCAATGCATTTCCCACGCGAAATTGATTGCACATTGATTTTGCCCTCCGGGAAAAATCATTTTCAAACGCGGTAATGGGACTTAGACATTTTTACAGTCGTACGAAAGATTTTTTTCTTCTCAATTTGTGTTATCGAGAATTGCAAAGATAGTCTTATTCACGCCAAAGCGACAGAAACGTACACGAGGGGAGATTGCATCGTTGGAATGCAACGAAAATCACTTTTTTTATTTGGCCAATTTTTGTTCAACAGATTCACCCTACGGAAAGCACTCAAACGTTTTTTTTAGATATGAAAAACCTAAAATCTCTGAAAAAAACGATTTCTTTAGGAATCGTCATCCTAAACCTGCGAAAAGATCGTCGATGATAAGTCTACGATAAGTCGATGATAAGTGGATTTTCTTAAATAATAAAATTTAAGAAAAAATCGTAGCAATCCAACGCTGCAAGTCGTTTTTTCAGCGATTTTAGATTTCAGATATAAAAAAGAAAACGTTTAAGTGATTTTCGGAGTAAAAAACTGTCACACGAATCTTTTTCAGAAATTTCAGGTTTTTGATACCTAAATAAAACGGTTGAGTGATTCTTGTAGTCTGAAACTCCTAAACAAATCTTTTTTCAGAAATCGACAACCTAAACCTGCGAAAAGATAGTGTATCATAAGAAAAATAAAGATGTAATTTAAAAAAAAAAATAATTTTTCTGCATTCTTCTATGCAATCTTCGACAACATAATGTACCTTGGGTCAATTTCGTATGAGTTAATTCCGTAAGAACCAATTCATTCCACGACTACCCACGAATTAAAGTTTCAATGAATAACGAGACTGTATAGATGGCTTCTATCTAATAAATATAGCGCAGATCAATAGATCAATACGATAAAAAAAGAAGAGTTTAAAAACGAGTGTACGAATGCTTTCCGTCAATAAATAACGAACGCAACGCTCGATTTATTTCACAGAAGTGTATCACCGACGTTCGTCTGCCAAACGTCGCAACGTGACGTACGATACATCGGACGATAATCTTCGGAGTAGAGACGTTTTTTTTTCTTTATTTTATTATATTCTTTTTTTATTTTATAAATAGCCCTAGCACGTTACACAGCGACTCGTAGCAGGGTCTTTACATTCGCGTTTAGCTCTAAGAATGCGTTAAAAAGATCGGTTAACCTTTGCCACATCGGTTATACGGCATATAACACCACACGCTATATGCACATGTACGACAAGGGCTGTCCGTGTGTGTACGATTATGCGAATTGCCGGGGTCACCGGATTACCGGTTCCCACGCAATCTTCACGCCAAGGTCTGCGTGAAATCGGAAACGAAGAAAATCAAATAGCTCAACGAGAACAGACCTATGCCATCATCGTTTTCTTGCCAATAAAACGTATGTAAGAATCTGATCTCATCGGTAGAGAAGTTTCCAAGACAAGCCAAAATCTTCTCGACCATTCGAAACTTCGTCCTCCGACAATAAGTCACAAATATAATTGAAAAAGCAGGAAACAGTATCGATGAATATCGAGAAGTGATGAACAAATTTCACAAGGAAATCAACACGGGAATATTGATCACAAACATCTGTGAGTCGAACTTTGATCGAGAAAGAGCATTACAATAGCCCCTGAGAGAAATTTTAAGGCAACTAATTTTTTTAAATGTTTGTATCTGCATTATTGTAAAAAGAAATACTCCTGCAGTTTCAAGACGTAGATCTTTGATGTCAATTTCATGATTGACATCAAATGATGCCAATCCCATGATTGACATCAAATGATGTTAATCCCATGATTTACATCAAATTATGTCAATCCCATGATTTACATCAAATGATGTCAATCCCATGATTGGCATCAAATGATGTCAATCCCATGATTTACCTCAAATGATGTCAATCCCATGATTTACATCAAATGATGTCAATCCCATGATTTACATCAAATGATGTCAATCCCATGATTTACATCAAATGATGTCAATCCCATGTTTGACACCAAACGATGTCAATTGTCAGTGATACACACTTAGCCCACCAAAATCACTGAAAAGTTTTTCATGATCCCTATTAGAGATCTTCAGCCTAAGTATTTAAGAAAAAAATAATGATGGTAATGAAAATAAAGAAATAACAAAAGAACTTTCGTTGCATTCCATGTTGCAAACGTCAACATCTTTCTGGTTGGCTTGATCTTCCCAACGAATCTTTGGGCAACTGAAAGAAAATGAATTTCCGTTGCACTCCAACGATGCAAACTTCAACCTGGTATGGATTACGCGTATAGACGTATATCTATAAAGGGCTCTGACGGCATGCGGAAAAAGCACACGGAATCAAGAATGACGGAGAGTCAAGGAAAGTGCGAAAATGGAGAGGGACAGAGACACGCGGTAGAGGAAGACAAAAGGAGAGAGAGAAAGAGAAAATAACGGACATGAAGAAGTAGGAAGAAGGAGGAAGTAACGCAGCATCCGAGCGGATATGCAGTGCGGCGAAAGAGCGAGGTGTGCCGCCTCCTCGTTCGGCTTGTCGAACGAGTCTTGTAACATCGCCTTGTATTATTGCTGAACGGCGGCTTCTCCCTCGTTACACCTTTCTGCGATCGTTTTTGCGAGGCGGGCAAGGTGTGGGAAGGGGGGGGGGTGCTGCGACTCCGTATATGCGATCAAGAAATGGAATTAATCAAAGAGAGAAAGGTAGAGAGAAAGAGTGAGAGAAAGGCAAGCGAGAAGTCTTGTACCTTGTAGCCTGGTCATGTCCATGGAGTTCGAGGGCGTGATCTCTCGCATCGCTTCTCTCGTTAATAAACTTGTTATTATGCCATAAAGCGCGATATCATAATTCTTCCGCATGTACTTTATGTGTACTCACACACACATTCACATACACCATGTGAGCCACAACATCACATGTTTTTACTTGCGAATATCCCTTTGCAATCTTTGAACCTTGATTTTTTTAAATATTGAATTTGCGTGCGATCAGGGCGGCATTGAAAAAAGATTTCGAATCTACTTCACTCGGCTTTATGCGGCAAATGAAAGAATTTTTGTGGTCGAGGCTATGAATAAATTTGTTCGTGTCAGCTTAAAAAGATGGCAATGTATTCTTAAAAGTAAAAACGGAGAATGAGCTGGGGGAAATTTAATAAAAGTAACATTGCATGATTTCTTTGCATTTTTAGACGAATTGCGACAGCCGGCAGCCGTACATATACATCAGTGGAGTTGATTGCGGACACTTTGCAAAAGTTAAAAATTTCGCATTTATTGATAATTTTTACATTATAACGACTTATGTTTTATATTCTTGTCAAAGTAGGCTTATTAAGGAAAATATTAAGTAGGAACCTTATACATTGAAATTTAAAAAAAACGTAATTTATATTTAATGTTTCTAGAATTAATTCCACTAGTGTATATTTATGTATAAATACTTATATATTTAAATATATTAGTGTATTTCCTGAGTTCCAACATATACCCTGCGAGTTTTTACCTATCACACTTCCCAATGATGATGCTGAAATTTTCATTGTTGCACTGCAACGAAAATATATATATATATATTTCGTATTGCCGATTTTTGTTGGCACATTCAGACTACGCAAATATCTAAAACATTTTCGTGGATTTAAAAATTATATATATATTATTATATATTTAATTTTATTATATCTATATATTATAGATTAAAAATCTATATTCAAAAATAACGAAAAAATATTTTAGATAAGGCAAATGTCCCAATTATTGAACACTATCGTGTATTTTTATTATTTGTCATTCACCTGCATGCATTTACTTATTTATAAAAATTCATTACATATAGGGAACTTTTAGCTATCGAAATGTTACCTTACTTGTGCAAAAAAACTTTAAGGCGTTACCCCCACTTGTAGCGCCAAAAAAAGGCCTTTTTCATGAATTTTTTTAAAGAAAACTACAAGACTTTTTTATCGATCAATATACCATCTTAAAGAACACATCTTGAAGAACTTTCAGTAATTTTTTTATTGAACAATATTACAATTTTTAGTGGCAAATGGCCGTCAATGAAATAATGTTTTTATATACACGGTTTGCGGTGACCAACATTGCGGCGAAGTGGATCATCTGAAAAAAAATGCGGATGTCTTTAGCCAAATATAAGTATAAACTAGTCTTTAATCGAAGGATTTAAAAAAATATTCATTTTTCACAAAATGGCGGACAGTCAAAGTTAATGGTTCGATTTTAACGAAAAAAAACGGCCGTTTTTTGGCTATAAGACGGCCATTTTTTTCGAAAAAAAAAATCAAACGATTAAAGACTACATTTTTATGTATTAAATAAGCCTGCAAAATTTCAAGAAGATCGGTTCATTAGTGTTCGAGTAATCTTGGTCACCGAATTCAAAAATGCCATCTTGAGAAAAACGCGTTTAAACTTTCAATTTCCGGTCGTTTACAGAACGGATTCTTCTTTTTCACCGCTCATATCTCAGTCAATTTTGTTCGGATCGACTTGAAATTTTCAGGACATATTCTCAAATACTTATACTTCAAAAAAATGCAATAAAAAAATCGATTTTTTCAAAATCGCAAGTGAGGGTAACCCCTTAATTAATAGAGAAAAAATTATTTAATTAGCAACGGTGATCCGATTTGACGTCTCGTGGTAACTGCTTATCGTTTTTGCTAAGACGCGCCGCTTCATGCATAGGGGCATAAAAAATTCAAAAACTGTCGGATCTCAAAAAGTAAAGGCGTTCCAGGTTCCTCAGAAAATGTCTTACAAATAACAATTTCAAAAAAAAAATTAATTAATTATATGTTAAAAAATACGGTGTTCGATCATTGGGACATCGAAAATGCAGTGTGTCCCAATTATTGAACACTCGAATTCTCCAAGATGGCGTCATTAAACCCATCAAAACATCGAGACAGTTAACGTGTGATAGCTCGTGTGAATCGGATTTATTCAAACAAAAACTGTAAGTTCCTGAATAAAATTACCTTTATTCTTTTAATAATAACTCTAATATCATCAAATATATTTTTTATTTGTATTTTCGTGCAAAAAACATAAAAAGAAAAGTAAAAAGAGAATATGACCTAAATATAACCTAAAAATACGAATGTAATAATATTTTTTGCTCTCCGATATTTCAGGGAGCCAAGCTGCAACAAAATCAAACAAAAACAGAAAATAAAAACGAGAAAGCTGAAAATAAAAATAAAATGAAGTTCGAGTTGAAAAGCAAAAATAAACCAAACGCGAATGAACCAAAAACCTGTCAAAAGAGATTAAATATATATTTTTGTATTTTTACACGACTAATAATTATTTAAGTGTTTGATTTTGCTTTTATTTCTTAATATTGTACCCAAAGTAATATTTTTAGAACGGCAAAAGAATTCTCGAGAGTGTTCAATACCTGGGTCATGCCTGTTCAATAATTGGGACATTTGCATGCTTCACATTGTTATTCTTTTTTTTTCATTTGAAATCATTTAAAAATAATTTAAAGGGTGATTTTTCGAAAGTAAAAATATCAAAGTATCATTTGAACATGAAAGCGATGGTTTTTTTTCCTGATTTTATTTTTTTTCTCACCGAATTCAATCCCCCAGATCCTTAGCTGTTAAATAATTGCGACATTTACCTAACCAATAAAAATAATGAAACGAAGAAAATCAAGAAGAATTTTCATTGCATGCCACCGATGCAAACTTCAGCACCATTCCCAATTGAACCCTTTCCTATCACTCCACTCGCACTTCCCTAATCTAACCTAACTTCGGTTGTGTCCTCAGCCGCCGTAAGGCGAGAGCCTGAAGTAGAAGGTCCGAGAAATCATTTGTTTTTTTTTATTGCTTCAATCGATAGATAAACTGTCCAAGAATATATTTATGAAGTTACAGAGGCCAATTGTAAATATTTTCGAAGACACAAGGCCAAAAGCAGAGAAGCGATTGATATTTGATATTGATATTTCCTCCTATTAAAAACTTTGAAGCGCGTTTTCTCCAGTTTTCATTTTCACGATTTTTTCAAATTCCCGGGCGTGATAGCAAAAAAAAAACTAAACGACCTATTGAATCAAACCAAAGTTTATTTTCTTCAGTAAGAACATGTCTTCTAAGTGAATTTCAAAAGTCGTTGAAAAAGGATTTTTAAATAAATAATTATATAGCATGTTGAAGAGTTTTTTAAAACACTTTTTTTTCAAACCTAAGAAAAGTTATAATTTCAAGATTTTTTCAGCTTTTTCTTGATTCATCGAGACGAAAAATATATGACAATTGAAAATTTGATTGGTTTATTTGGTTCATGCGTGTTTCTAAATATGTCGGGTTACTATCGAGGTATATTCCAATTCTACCCTATATATAAATACTAATAGATTTCTATATAAATATTAATGCATTCCTATATAAAGGTGCTCCAATAGTTGCGAATCATGTTACACGAAGATATTTTATGTATCGTGAATACCGTCTTCCATGTTCTTAGTATGTCCTAGAAGCTTTCGTGATCTCTTTCACTTGCAGTATTTGCACGAGTGCACAGGGAAACTGTGAAAAACCTGTACCGACAGAGGCGACTATATTCAAATGAGTTCATGTTGCAATGAAAGCTCCGTAAAACTGCTTCTCTCTCGGTAGCCGGGACAGGAGCCAATAGCTGAGTGGTCACCCATCCAAGTATCGGCGAAGGCAAACGGCGCTTGACAAGGAAAATCGCCACAGCCGTGCACCGACTGCGCTATATATCGTATATATTGTGTTACATATTCATATATTTACACCCACATGGATATGCGCGTAGAAGAACACAAATCGAAGTTCCGAGGACCATTGCTGCACCCTTGGCATTTTTGGGTCATCCTCCCGTATGGACACAGGTTGGCACTCACGGAGCCGTAAATCACCGCGTTAAAACGCGTAAACTCTCTCGCGGAAATTTCTCATTCCCCCCCCCCCCCTCTCTCCCTGTCCCGCCCGCCCCCACCGTACATGAGAGACAGGGAAAATCCGTTGAACAAAACGAGTAGAGAAAGCTCACGCGAGTTCTGCTGCGGGGTGTAGACCGAGGGCTGTTACCACGTGCGGCATGCGGAATCGTAAACGTCGCTGGACCACTTTGTCCAGGCAAAGAGTATATGTAGCATCGGAACGCAGAAAGCGGAGAAATAGAGAGGCCGAATGGCTCTCGCCGCTACACTCCCATTTACCGGGCAATCCCATAACGAAAATTAATGGACCGAGAGGTTACTACTTCCGGTTGGTCCACCTCTCGACACAAGAGGGAGGGATGGATAAAAAGGGAGCTCGAAAGAATCCCACAACTGATTTCTCTCTTGATGGCTCTTGCATCTTTTCTTGTGTAGCAACGAGTGTCCAAGTCTTCCCAAACGAAAAAACGAATAAAATCTTCTTCGGAGTTCTGATTTCAAGATGTGTCAAGACGTGTGAACACATCCATCGAAAAAACTTGCAACGAACAAGTAACTTTTCGATTCTTTTTGCAGACAGTCCGAGCTACGAGACAACTCAAGTACCACCATCTGCTCTTTCTACCCTCCATACACATGTCGACAAACACCAACATACCTCAGCGGCGTCTCGTTCACCCTCATTCATTCACAAACATATTTTGTTGTTGTTCGAGCCCGAGTCGAAATTTGCAGCCTATTTTAAAGGCCTTTGATCCTATGTCAGCCTCACTTGAGTCTGTTTACTGCTAGAAGTCCTACTACGGACCGCCACATGCTCTTCCTTTGCTGCTTACCTCCTGCATAGGCCCTTATACTCCTACCTAACCTAGCTGAAGTCGTTGCAGCTCCTCTTTTGATTGCGTTTGGACCTATCGCGCATTTGGCTGTTTCGAGGAAACGGGGGTAGGGATGGTCGCATTCGAAAGAGCGGATCTGATAGTTTTCAGTAACCGTCATGCGTTGGACTAGGTAGGACCGCGCGTTCGCCGTAGAGGCCTACTTTTCCAATGGCCTTTCCATTATCTCCACCCAGCGAACCTTTCGCATTCGCTTCAAACTTGCCCCTGCAGCTCCAGCAACTCTCCAAAGTGGAAGAAATGGATCTTGGGCAAACAGTTACAATATTTTTGATAGGAATTGCCCTCACGTAT